>PVJI01002345.1:0-147690 GCA_004026765.1 Micronycteris hirsuta
TTTGGGACTCTCTGAGCTTCCTGGACTTCCTGAAAGTCTATTTCCTTCACCACCTTGGAGAAGTTCTCCTTCATTATTTGTTCAAATAAGTTTTCAATCCCTTGGTCTTCCTCTTCTCCTTCTGGCACCCCTATGACTCAGATGTTGGGACGTTTAAAGACATCCTGGAGGTTCCTAAGCCTCTCCTCCTTTTTTTGAATTCTTGTTTCTTCATTCTTTTCTGGTTGGATGTTTTTTCCTTTCTGCTGGTCCACTCCATTGATTTGAGTTCCAGTTTCCTTCTCATCCCTATCGGTTCCCTGCAGATTTCCCCTCATTTCCTTTAGCGTATCCTTCATTTGTTCAACTAATTGCGACCATCTTTCTTTCAATCCTGATTACCAGTGTTTTGAACTGTGCATCTGATAGGTTGGCTATGTCTTCCTCATTTAGTTGTATTTTTTCTGGAGTTTTGATGTGTTCTTTCATTTGGGCCATTTTTTTCTCTGTGCGCCTGTTACTTTAAGGGGTGGAGTCTTAGGTGTTCACCAGGGCGGGGTAACCCACATTGTGATGTTGTGATGCTGTCTGTGGGGGCGGGGCCTGAGAGAACAATGGCGCTTGCTCTGTTCTTTGCACTTCCCCAGCTACCCACAAGCAAGTTGGGCCCTTCTTTGCTGGCTCTGAGGTGAGTGTGCGGGCCTGCACAGTTCCGAGTCCCTGTGGGTCTCCCCACTGAACTCTCCTGTGAGGCTGGGAGTTCCTCCCGCTGCCGCCTCAACCCCCACAGGTGTTTTCAATTGGTGGTTTGAGGATTTATTTCCCTGTGTTGGTGGGTGGCGTGGTCTGTTCCACTCCCCAGCTTTTCCCCCGGTTTATCTGCACAGGAATGAGGGACCGCCCGGTCCACCAATCTCAGCCCCGGTTTTGCTGAGTGCACCCGCCACGAGCCTCTCTGGGCAGCTGGAACATTTCCAGTACTGCTCCACAAACCGCTTCTCTCTGAGCGCTCTCCACTGGCTCTGCCCCACTTACCAGTCTGGAGGTACGTGTCTTCTTTAAGTCCTTGGCTGTCGGACTTCCACTCAGTTCAGTTTTCTCTCAGATCTGGCTGTTTTTGTTTTTTAAATTGTTGTTTTTCCTCTTTTAATTGTGAGAGGAGGCATGGTGTGTCTACCTACGCCTCCATCTTGGCTGGAAGATGGTTCTGATGTAAGGAGCAGAGGTGACTGAAAACTGATGTGAAGTCCATGGGCAGGCTTAGGCTTTCAAGGGGAGGGAGGAAGCTTCCTGGTTCAGAGCCCTGTCATCCAATGTACAGATCTTCAGAATCTAACATACGTGGACCCAGGACTACTGTGTAACTTACAGATATTTTTGCTAATGTGTGAGGGGTCCCCAGTGTATCTGAGCTGGCCTGGGCCTGCAGAGCTGGCTGTAGGAGGGCCATTTTGTTGGAGGCCCATTGGACCACCCCCACCCACCCACCTACCCAGAGGGTGTGTGGACAGGACTTGGTGACCAGGCTTTAGGCCTTCTTATCTCACTGGTCCAGGTGTTGACAAAGGGTCCCCAAAAGGCCTTACCTCAGTGACTCAGGCTTTGATGCTCAGAGGACAGAGGCTTAGAAATCATGATGGATGGACACAGTGCAATAACCTATCTCAGTGGGCTGATTTCTTCTACTGGCAGTGGGAACAAATCTGTAGTGGGTCTTCAATGGGCATGCTGGGTTTCTGAAGGGCATGCTAAGGCTGAAACAATGCTCACTGAGCCTGTTGATATTTTGTGGGCAAGGCCAGGGACCCTTGAATTTCTCCATGGCAGAGCAAGTCCCACACAGAGGGAACAGCTCTGTGGCTCAAACTGTCCCCTCAATGGCTGGTCTGGGAGAAAGATTGAGTGTCCAAGGCTCTAGATGTGGTACCCATCTCTGCCTTCTGCCAAACACCATCTCTTTCTTGCTTGGTTGTGGTATACAGGAACTTTCTAGAAATGCAGCTACAACATATACTAAGGGAAGATCTAGACTCCATTTTTCTCAGCGCTTTGTTTATACCTTCAGAAAACCATGGCATTAACAGTGATGCTGCACATGGAAGTGGACTCACCAGTGCAACTCCCACTGCCAGGGTACACTGCACCTGCTGCATCCTTAGAAATTCTGTTAGATGCAAGTTTTGGAGGATCTGACTGTGTCATCTCAGGCAGTTTTGCCAAAACATTTACTATTGGGATGGATGTCATTATAAATTACTGTTCTTTTAGCTTTCTTTTTTTTTATTGTCATTAAGGCATTTTATATTCTCTCTCTCTCATCTAAATATCTATCTCTCTATCTATTTATCCATTGTGCACCTGTCATGTTGTTAGAGATACGTATTTTATTCAATAATTCACTTCAGAATAGTAAAGGGATTTTTAAAACTATTTGTTATAAAAGGAGTTATTTGATCCAACCATCCACCCACAAATTACTGATGGGAATGGACCTTCTAGCCTCCCTTGTCCTGCAAGCCTCCTTCTTGGAATGGTGGCCTGCAGCAGGCCCACCTTGCAGGGGCCTCCGTGCTACCCTCAGGCAAGCTCTGGCTGTGTCCTTTCAAGTTACATCGGGGTCCACATGGAATGTTTGTTGTTGAACCTCAGGGGAGCTCATGGGCCATGGGCTCTGGGGGAGGACAGGCCCTATCCAGGGTGGTGCATGTGCTCCCTCAGAGCCCCAGGTCCAACGAGTTGCCAGAAGTGGCAGAGTATTTCTTTCTGGGACTTTTCAGTGATGTTTGGAATGTGTGCTGACATCGGGTGATAAGATGGGAAGGTGGGAAGTGGCAAAGGTGGGATGGTACCACCAAGCAGGCAGCTGAAAAGCCTGCTGAATCCTTGGGTTCTCTCCAGTGCTTCAAGGACATCAGAGCCACTTCATGTTTGGTCCTGATCCTTCTTTTAGAGGGGAGGGCTTTCATGTATAATAAGGAGCCAGCTGATCCTCACCACGTAGCTGGGTGCACTTGTGCTTATTTCCTCCTGGCAGCAGGTGTGGAATGAATGGGTTCCCTTGTTGACTGTGCACCAGCTTTGAGAACAGTTCTAGTAGAGGGTTCCAATGCTGTTTGGAGTAAAATCCTGGAAGTAAATGTAGGAGACCCTTTTCCTGGACATCCGGCATTTTTTGTGCAAGTTCTGGTGGGTTTGGTGAACAATGGGGAAGCAAGAAGACTCCTTCTTTTATAGTCACACCACATTCACCTTCTGGATGATTCTGAGCTGAGCAATGTGAGTGTGTGTTATCCTGGTTACCATGAAGTCCACCAGACAGTCATCCCAGGAAAAATCTGATTATGGAGGGTATGAGTGTGCATATATGCATGCCTGTGCATGTGCACAGCATGTTATACATAGGTGTGCATGCATATAACTTGTGTGAGTGTGTGCCCTTTTGCATGCATGTGCATGCATGAGCTTGCATGTGTGTGTGGTCATATATAAGTGTGTGTGTGCGCATCAAGATATCCTCAGAGGATGAGGAGGGTTGTGTCTGCCCATGGCTTTTGGCAGTATGTGACAAGTCATTGGGATTCACAGGCCCAGCTCCAGCTTCCATTCCTGTTTTCTAGAGTCTTCCATCAAGCTTACGGACACATCTCCTGAGAGCAAATGTGAGTTGACCCATTCCTGAGGCCTGATTCTTGGGTGGTTTTACAGGTCTGTGCTAATCAGTGACAAGCACACCAGCCACAGTGGCTGGGCAGTGAGACCGCCTTGAGACCCTCTGCTCTGTGCACATGGGCTGGGATTCAGAACTGGAGTTTTTAATTTACCATGACCTACATACCACCCAGTGAAGTGCAGGGCAGCACCCTCGTAAGCAAATACATTAATATTTTGTGGTGAAACTAAGTGGTGTAAATAAAGCCTTGTGTCCATCCATCAGGCAGAACTGTGCCTGCACAAATGCATTATGAAACAACTTTCAGTTCTCAGTATTTTTTGGATTTGGAATGACTGATAAGAAATTACATACCTGAAAAAATAAACAAACCCAGTTGACACAACCAGACTTGAAAGTCAGATCCTGGGCTTTTCCAGCACATAGTCTGGTGTGTGTATGAGTTTGCTCTAGGCCTTAGGATGGTAGTGAGGTCAAAAGTCATTCCTAGATTAGCCCCCTCCTTGGGCCCCTGCTTAAAGTGGCCCAGCTGTCATCCTGGCTCCCTTGAAGCAGCAGATGGCTTCTTGCCCTGGGCAGGGCTGGATTGGGGGCAGGGAGGCCAAGGCATGGAGTTTACAGCTCTCAGGCTGCAGCCCCTTACTTTCCTCCCTGCTCACCCACCTTGAGCACGAGAGCCTGCCAAGATCAGTAGCTACTGAGAGGAGGTCTAAAGGGTTGGAGGCAACTCAGGTGGAAGGTGAGGTGGGGACAGGGGAGCTGCTCGCAAGGAAGGAGAGCAAGTTGGGGAGCCCCGTGGGCCAGTGGGCAGGTCGATCATCCCTTTGATAATCTGGAGGCAGAGTGAGGAGGGGGTGAGGGGTGGGGGCAGGGTGGGTGCCCCTGTGAGGATGACAAAGGGCTTTGGTCAGAGGTGCCCTGCATCTAGTGCACCCACCCAGGTGCTCTGGGATTGGTGCAGACACCAAGCTCTTAGAATGAGTGTGCACAGCAGTGAGGAGTGTCTGAGGGTCAGAGTGGGTGGCTCGTTTAGTCACAGCGTCCTGCTGGGTTTGTCCCTCTGCTGTCCACAAACTGTCTTACCTCTCTGCAGCCAGGCTGACCCTCCTGTGCACTTATGAAAGCCTTGTTCAATAAACGGGGGCATCCTTATGGAGGGCTGTCCTCCACACAGGACCTGGAGGGTAGGGAAACCCCAGGGGGTGCTACAAGATGCCACTAGGACACTGACATACCCAGGAGCCTGTGGCTCTGCATCCCGAGCAGGGGGTCGGGGGGCGGTGCTGCAGGCAAACAAGATATCTCCTGCAACACCCGTGGCCCTGGCGGGAGGGGCTGCCCGAGTCTGGTGGCTGCACAAAGCTCAATGAGTCCGAGATTGGGTTTTTCATTCCTTCAGAGAGACGGCCTGAAGTTAGCTGTAAGTTAATTTAATCAAAAACAATGAGATATGATCTTTTTGCACAGAGTATCACTTTGTAAGCCACTTAACTTGCTCAGAGGAGTTGGAGGTAGTGGGCTTGGACGGTCATCTCGGGAGCAGGACACGCAGGCAGAGCGCTGGGTTTAGGGATCCCTTGGGAGGATGGAAGACAGTTTTTGGGGTGGGGGTGGGAGGGGTTCATTACAGTAAAGACTCACTGGCTGAGATTTATCATTCTTCTCTTCCCAGTTGGTGATGAAAACAAACTTTTAAGATAATTCTGTGATATACTATACACACAAAAGGGTATAAGTTACTTATACATATGTGAGAGAGAACAATAATAAATAAAGACACCATGAAGCTCCACCCAGGTTAACAGAGAAGGTCCGAGCACTTTCTCATTCCTTTTCTCACTTCAGCTTTAGTAAGCACTCACCTGATTTGTTGATACTTGTGATCTCCTCCTGTTTAAAGTTCTACTGTACATGAGCATTTGTTAAGCAATAGATTGCTAAAGTTTGCCAGTTTTTGAACTTTCGTAAACAAAGTAATATTGTATAAATTCTGACTTGCTTTTCTCTGCTCATGAGATTCATGTATGTTGAAACATAGACTCGTCAGTCAACCATTTTCACTGCGGCATGGTATTCCACTGTAGGAATTATTCGGGTTATTTCCCGATTTTGCTATGCAAACAATGCCCATCTGAATACCCCTTAAGGGCACAGATCTCAGAGTGTGACTGCTTTGGTTTAAACCTGGCTACTCAGTTCCTGCTTGTGTGACCTTGAGTAGGCTAATATACCTTCCATGCTACAGGTTCTGCACCTGTAAATTGTAGATAATAATAGTATGCGCATCAAAGACCATATGGAGAGTGAAGTGAGCTGATTTAGATAGAACACTTAAAATGACACCTGGCATGGGGTCAGTTTAAAGATAGCTATGATGATGATATTGATGATGATGGTGGTGATCACGGTGATGATGGCTTTAATAGGGACGGTGGTGGTGAGCACGATGGTGTTGGTGGTGGTGGTGACTGTGGTGGTGACAACGATGCTGATGGTGAAGGTGATAGAAGGTGTTGGTGATGATGATGGTGGTGCTGATGGTGATGATGATGATGATGATTCTTGATGATGGTGATGGTGTTGGTAGTGATGATTGTCTGAAGGGGATGGTGATGATGACATCTCCTTGGACACATGTGCAGAAAATTCCTTTATACAATATCATTAGTCTCCTCTTCTATTGAAACTCTCTCTGGGTTCCCTTCTCTGAACAATATTAGCTCGTGACTTCCTTCCTACCCCCTTCCTCTTCCCAACATGTGGCCCTACCCCAGGGGCT
Source organism: Micronycteris hirsuta (assembly GCA_004026765.1). Classification (NCBI taxonomy): domain Eukaryota; kingdom Metazoa; phylum Chordata; class Mammalia; order Chiroptera; family Phyllostomidae; genus Micronycteris; species Micronycteris hirsuta. Next base: position 6,429 of record PVJI01002345.1, read on the forward strand.
GCTCCAAGTGACGTTTCCCCTTCCTGGCATCTTTGGCTGAGCCGAGCTGAGGCTTAGGAGGGTTTGGGTGGTAAGTTCTGGCAGTGAGGTGCTCTTAGCCTGAAGTGGAGTATTTGCAGTGGAGGCAATGCCTGAGGCACCAACAGCATTACCTATGTAGATGAGAACCTCAAGTTAGCAACTTGGCCAAGGAAAGCCCCCAGGAGGGCCCTACAGGCCACTCAGAGCTGGAGCCTGGAGTAGAGTCTTTTGAAGATAGGGGGTCCCAGGGAGACACATGCCAGAACAGTGGGTGCATGCCACTCTGGTAAGACTGCTGAGGGCCTTTGCAAGTTTGTGAGGTAGTGAAAGGAGGGTAGAAGAAGGGGCTGACAGTAACCCATGTGTCCCTTTCTTTAGTCCCCCTTGCTAGTCCTTGCCAGGCACCACCCTAGACCCCAGGGGGATACCACAGTGAAGTGCCCGCATCCTCTGCCCTCAGGAAGCCAGCCAGTGAACAAGGCACGTGGACTGCAAAAGCACCAGGAAGGCAGTGCTGGGTGAGGGATGGGTGACGGCTGATGGCTGTGTTAGATGGAGACCAGAGAAGGCTGTTTATGGAACTGATATAATCTGGCCCCCAAATCAGAGGAAGCACCTTTTTAGGATGTGCAAGGTTTGGGAAATGACTGTGGACCTCCAGCAGGAGAAAGATTGGGATGCTCATGAAACCCAAGGAGATGTGTGGGAGGGAGAGCAAGTATGGCTGGAGACGGTGCATGCGAGGCAGCTAGGAAGGAGCCAGGGATGTGCAAGAACAGAGTCCCCAGAGGCTCCTGCACTTGGGAGGGGTGAGCCATGTTGTTCCCCATGATAGAAAGTGGTTGGGGGTGATGACACTGGCATGTGACAGCTTCTGCCCTTGGGGGCAGGGAGGCAGCTCCCTGGACATCATGCAGAGGTCAGACTACTTGGCTTCAGGGGGACCACTTATATTTCTGTTGAAATTCATGCCTCATTCACATCTAGACACAGTCATAGGAGGAGACTGACAGGGGATAATGGGCCACATTGTGTCTCTCCCAAATTCATATGTTGGAGTCCTGTCTCCCAGTACCTAGAATGTGAGCTTATTTAGAAATAGGGTCTTTACAGATGTAATCAAGATTCAAATGAGGTTATCAAGGTAGACCCTAATCAAGTATGACTGGGAAATTTGGAGATAGGCAGACACATAGGCAGAAGGTCCTGTGAAGATGGAGGCAGAGATTGGGGTGATGCATCTACAAGCCAAGGAACACCAGACATTGCCAGCAACCACCAGGAGAGGGGAGAGAGGCCTGGAGCAGTCCCCTCACAACCTCGGAAGGAGTCTGCCTGCCCTCACCTTGATCTTGGACTTCTAGCCTCCGGAACTTGAAGACAATACATTTCACTTGTGTGAGCCTCCCAGTGTGTGATGTCTTGTTATAGCAACACTAGGAAAATAATCCAGACAAGAAAGATTCAGATCTTCAAGAGATTGATTTTAAAGGAAACTATTCTTTTGTGGCTACTAACATTTTCTTTAAAGAATCCCTGCTACTTTCATCCTCAGTGTTGAAAGGTGGAAAACTAGGCAAACCATTTTAGGCAGAATTTGAGAGAATTCACATGGGTTCTGTCTGCTGCATTCACAGCACTGGCAGTCACCATTAATACGATGAAAGTGGCACAAAAGACAACGTTCCCTGTGGCTTTGCTGAAGGGACTGTGACATCGGGAGCTGACACAGGCCGTTTCCAGTATGGTATTTACCATGAAGATGCCCCCACACTAGTGGGTGTATTGTTGTACATGCATGATGGCAAGTTTTATTGGATGGGTGATTGTAAGGATCTCCCAGGAAAAACTGGTTAATTAACCATAATCTAGAACAACTGTCAATTCTACCTGCGCTCCTTATGGCAGACCTCAGAGTGTGCTTCATACATGTGTTTATTTTGTATGACTGCTTGTTAAGCAATAGGTTGAATTGGAACTGGAATGTTCACAGAATTTAAACTGGAATGTTTTCTTGAAATAATGTTTTCCAGAACAGAGATTGTGGAAGCTGATGAAGCAGCCAGGCTGGAGACTTGCTTACTTGGAAACCAAAGTGCAAAATGTGTCCCTGATGGGGATTTTGGTCTGCTAGCTTGCTAGCAGACTGTGCTGGATTTGGGCCAGAGAGACTACAGCAGAGCAGAAACTCATGGGAGCAACCAAACCGCTAGGATTTTAAGAAGTAAAAGATTACACTAAGGCCATGTGGCAGCAGGGACTAAAAGAAGGATGAAGATTTAGAGCAAGCAAGCAAGGACAGGGAGAGGGCATCTGAGCCTCTGCATCAGCCCTGAGCCAACCCCTACTGCAGGTGTCCGGTGTGCCTTTCTGTGTGAAGTGTGATGGAGGGCCACCTGATGCCCAGGCCTGCAGATGTCACAGGAGCTGGAGGTGCTAAGCCAGTGAGCATGCCTCTAGTGTGCCTGTCCCCAGTGTGCTCGTTGCTTAGTGCGCATGTCTTCTGCATGCTTTTTGCAACATTTCCCAAGCAGTGGCATGCCTTGTGGTGGCTGGCTCTGCCTCTATGTCAACATAAACATGACTTGGTAAGTTGAAAGGACTTGTGTGGAGGTGAAAACAAAGCATAGGGCAGAAGAACGTCCTTCTCAAGCACGCTGTCCCTGTGTTCAGAGGTCCAGCTGGCTCAGTGTTGAGGGTCTTAGCTGAGTGAAGATGCCCATGGTCATGAAGGCTCTTGGAGGTGGGCAATGGAGCTACATGGGTTGAACTGAAACCAACCTGCTGAAGACCCTGCTTTTTCCTTCACTCCCAGTGCTTTGGGAGGAAGGGCAGCTGCTGTCATGGAAGGGGTCGCCAGTGCCACTGTCAGCTCTTGTCGTTCCCCCGCCAGGCAGCCCTGAGTTCTGCCCAGCAACCAGGCCACCCTCCATCTGCTGCTGTCTGGAATAATGAGTCTCCCTCCCCCCCTGTGGCTGGCACAAGCCAACTTTCTTTCTTCTATTCACTGGATTACCCTTTCAGTTCCCCATTGTTCTCTGCTAATGGCCTTACAATGTGCCTGCCTGTTACCTCTCCTCCCCTGCTGGCAGCCAGGGAGGAGAGCCTCAATATCTCCAGCTTGAAGGGCTTGGCCTGTGGTGGCAGGAATGCAGGCCTGGTGCTCTGATGCGGTGCCCCACTGCCTTCACTGAAGCCTGGCCTCCAGTGTCACAGTATTTTATGGGGTGTCCCCCTCCTCTAGTGAGGTTGACACATGACCATCTTCTGTGTTTTTTCAAGCCCCACCTAAATCCAGTGCCTGGCTGTCCTTTGCCTGTGACAGATGGCTCCGGGTACCTGAGGTAGGATGGAGGCTGTACTGAGTTCTTAGTTCACCCCTGAGAGGAGATGACAGCAGTGGTATGTGACCAAGGTGCCCACTGGCTGGACTTGCTTTTGGCTCTTTCTGGGTCGAGGGCCAGGTCCTGCAGAAAGAGGAGCCATCACTTTGTCCCAGTCCTCCCAGCCTTCTTATTATTGGCTTGTGCAGCCCAGGGAAAAATGGGCAAGAGAAGGAGCACAGCTATTTCAGGACAGAGAGAGAACCAGCTTCTTCTGCAGCCATTTAAAGGCTTAGCCATAGTGTGTAATCACCACCATCAGGAAAAAGCAGTACATGGTAATGTTACCAATATGTGGCCATTGTCCTTATAGCTTAGCTATAGAGATGGACCCAATATAGAGGGATTCTTTACTTGAGAAGGAGAAGTTAAAACACAGAAACTACTAGGACCCCATCCTGAATTATTAAAATGTTGCTACACCCAGCTTTCCTGGGGAGATTCTGCAGGACACAGGTCACAGGAACTGGCCACTGTCCTCTCGATGGCTAAGCATTGACCTCCACAGGTTCCTAAACCATGACATACAATCTGTGGGCAGTTCTCTTTGGTGCATGTGTGAGCACGTGTGTGTGCCTGCCCCATGAAGGCCGGAGCACGTGTCCCAGACGTCTGCTGGCTTTGTTGTCTGAGCACACAGCTTTCTTCAGATTTGCTGATCTTAAAAGCAGCGACTTGCCTTGTCAGAGCTGCCCATAGTCCAGGCACGTGGCTGAGTCAAGTATGCAAATGAATCAGACGCTTGCCTGTGGCCTGGGGCATCCCAGCCAGCCGTCAAACACCCCTGAGAGGCCCAGCAGGTGCCTCGCAAGCAGGTGTGCCGCACACCATATGCTCTGGCCAGGGTCAGGTTTCTGCATGTGGCTTTCAATTCCCCACCAGGTGAAAGAGTGGGTGAAGAGGGGCTCACACCGCCTGTGGCTGCACAGGTCACCTCTGGGTGTTCGTTTGCTGTGCACTGACAGCATTTTGTTTGTAGCTTTATTGTTAGGACAGTCCTGAAACCTTGGGCACAAGAAGTAGAGAAGGGACAAAAGTCGAGGGAGGGAGCTGCAGCCGACTGTTAAGAACCTCAGAACTGGGTCATTCTTTCTAATCTTCTGCATATTAGAGAGCTCTGTTTGTGGCTGAATTAGGCATTTGCCTTTCAAATGCACCATTCATCTCTGCAGTGCCTGGACTCACTGCAAGATCATCTCAGGCAGAGCCCCCAGTCCCATCAGAAACCCCTAGGCAGCTTTACCGATCCCCTTACTTAGACTGCACTGAGAATGAAACGGACCTTAGGAAGCAGGACCCAGGCTTCTGTTTTCTCTGTTTCTCAAGTGAGGTCATGTTTGAGAACCACAACTCTGCTGCCCAACATAGCAGCCCCTGGCCACACATGTCCACTTACATTTAAGTTAATTGAAATAAAATAAAAAAACTAGTTTCTCAGTGCTCAGTGGCTCCGGTGTCAGTGCAGAGAGAACATTTCATTATCGCAGGGAGTTTGATGGGACAGCACTGCTGTGGAGAGTCTCTCCAACACCTGCTTTCACAGTGGGGCACTGAGGCCAAGGTAGGTGACCTGGTAGCTCTGGGCACCAGCAGATCTCCTGAACCCCCAATGGGGCACAGGTGTGTCCAGAGAAAGTCCTCCAGAGGATCGAGTGGAGGATGCCTTTGTGGGGGCCCTTCAGAGCATTGGGCTAGCTTTGATGGGCCTCAGTGCTGTGTGTGGGGATCCGCTTGCCTTCTGGTCACACGTGTGGGGGATCCTGGTCCCACTTCAGACTTATTGCAGCAACTCCTGAAAAGCGTTAATGCCACAGAGCAGCCGCTGGAGGATGCCAGTCTGGGGCATGCGCAAAGCCTGACGCCTCTGTCTGTCCTCTGGGTCTCGCCCTGTAATTTACCAGATGATCATTTTTGCAGCAAAGGTATAATGACACATGCCAGGGATCTCTGGAATGGAAGGTTTGGTTCTCAAATGAGCCCAAGTGCAAACCAAAGGGTGTGGGGCAGTGAAAAGGTTTGGACAAAAGTGGAATGTGTGGGGGGTGCTCTTCTAGCAGGGCAGCATTTCACAGCACGTGCTGCCAACTGTTGCAAAAAGAAAGCCACCACCCTCAGGAAGAAGAAAGAGAGGAGATGTGTGTGTATTTCTGCAGGCTGCAGCCTCCCTCCTCCTCCCTCATTGTTCTCCCCGCAGCAGCAGGCTTGCGACAGCTGGGTATCACTAACAGCTGCTTTTTCCTGGGGTGAAATTAAAAGATTAGGGGATATGGGCACGTGCTGGCCTCAGGAGCCCAAACAATGCTTGATTTAGGGTGAAACTTGTCTGGGGATGCTGACAAAAGAGGAGACTCCGAGTTGGCCAGGGGTCAGAAGGGGGGCTGGCTTTGCCTGAGACAAAAGGGCCCAGGAGGGGGAGGAGCAGAGGGCTGGGGGGCCTGGGCCAAGTGAAAAGAGGCCTCAGCAGCAGCTGCTCTGGCTCCAGAAATTTGAGACGGGTCTTTTCACAAACACAAATGTGGGAGAAGAATAGGGGCCATGCTTAGCTGAAATGACTCGTTTGCAAATGAAAGGGAGATTGAGAGCCCTTACATTTCCAAGTTTTCACCTAAGAGGATGGAAAATGATTAGTGCCCCGAGAGCACGCGGCAGGCAAGAAGTGTGCCGTGGAGCAGATGGGGAGCCGCCCGGCACTGTGCCTCTGTGTTTACATAACAATCGTGGGCCCTGCTGGAGGGTGCAGAAGCCCCAGCCCCTAAATGTCTAGTGAGAACGGCTGGCCGCCTGACTTCCACGGGGGCAGATCCAGCCAGGGCCCCACAGGAGGCCTTTAGCGCAGGCAGTGCGGGTGTGAATTTATGCGCTGGGTTAAATTAAATACACTTCATAGCCAAAAAGCTGCAGATGACTGCTGGGGAGGCAGAGCTGCTGAGGTGGGCACAGGGTGGTCATCATACCCGGGTGGGACGTCAAGCTTCCTGCTGGTTGTTTCATCTTGGTGACTGGTGATGGCCAGGTGAACTGTTGGAAGAGTGCCCTGGTCTGTCCTGTGTTATGAGAAGGGTTAAACCATGAGACTGCACACAGCTAGCCCCAAAGGCAGGGCCACGGGAAAGGCTTGGCCATGGCACCACCCAACAAATTATGCAGCAGGTACAACCTCTGGGCATCTCATACGCCTCCAGGGGTCTAAGGGCAGGGCTCTTGGATTTGCACTCTTGCCTAATTTCTAGAATATTTCTGCCAAGAAGGCACGGCTTAGACTCAGCAGGGAGGCAGGCAGAGGGAGGAAGCCCATCTAAGAGAAGTCCCTGTGCACCCCCCATTGTGGTCACTTTTGAGATGCTCTTACTGATGCAGCATTTTTCTCTCCATCCACTGAGTCATTATTACATCATCAAATTCCATTAACTGCTCTCCCACTAAATTTAAGTTTAAGCTCAGTTAACTATTTTGTTTTGGTTCTCACTTCTGCCTATATATTTGTGTCACCTGGAGGTTTTTAAGAAATGACCAGGCCCCCTCCCAGAAAACTTCTATAGGAATCCCTGGGAAGGGGGAGGGAAGTTGAACGTGAACTCAGGATTGCAAAGGACTGCCTGGAAGTTGTCCTCAGCGATCTAGCTGTGTTCTTAAAATGATGCGGGGCATGGCTACCTCAGGGGTGGTCCTGAGGGCAGAGCAGGTGTAGGGGCAGAGGCTGTGTGAAACAAAGGCCAATTTGAGAGCCTGGTGTCCTTTAAATCCCCATCCCAACCCTTGCTCAGGGGCCAATGGCATTTGCCCTGTGAGGGCCAGGGTGAGAAAGTACGGGCTCTCAGGCGCCAGCGGTAGGAGCACTGGGTAACTGGGTAGTGCATGGGTCCTGATGGAACAAAACCTATGGTTTTCCCAGCAGCCCCATTGAGCAGGGCACTGTGGTTAGCATTGGTGCAGAGCAAGAATGTACAAGAAGGCTTCATGGGACTTTTTCCTTTCAATTTAAAGGATTTACTAAATTGATTTCAGTAGATAAATTTTAATCACTTCTTTTTAAGATTTCTGGGCATATATGTACTATCTTTGCTTTCTGCTCAGAATGTGCCATTTGCTAGATGTTTTTATACAATGTCAGAAGCAGTAGGATTGTTTTCATAATACAGCATGGAACTTGGGGAAATTTAGCTGACTTACCAACAACTCTGCCCATGGTAATGGCCATGAGAGGTGCCTATGCCAGGCTCCATGGAGAATGAAGGGGACATTCAGGGGTGTCTGGAGGAGCCATAGGGCCCTGCCTCAAAGCGAGTTATTTAGAAATGAATGCCTCTGAAGGCATCCAAACAGGCTCTTCCCTGCTTTGGGAGTTGAGGTGTGGCTCGGCAACACAAGAAGTGTGCTCCGTCTGCGGGAGAGCAATGCGGGCATTGCTGTGAGATGGCAGAATGAGGGTAGAGTGAGGTCCCCCGTTGGGCCTCTGGCCCAGTCTCAGTCTCACTCAGTCCGGTCTCAGTCTTAAACAACAAGCATTCATCTCTCACAGCTCTGGAGCCCGGAAGTCTGAGATCAGGGTGCTGGCACACTCAGGTTCTAGAGAGGGCTCTCTTCCTGGCTTGTAGTTGACTGCTTTCTCACTGTCCTCACATGGCAGAGAGAGCTCTGGCCTCTTCCTCTTCCTGTAAGGACACTAATCTCATCATGAGAGCACCATCTTCACAACCTCATCCAAAACTAATAACCTCCCAAAGGCCCCACCTCCAAATATCACCCTGTCTGGGGTTGGAGCGTCAACCTGTGAATTTTGGAGGGGCACATGTAATGCATTATCAATCCAGACAATCAAAGGAACTTGCTGGATGCATTCCCAACTGTATCTCCTGAAAGGGCCGTGCTGGGTTGGTGGGGGGGCTGTGTGTCCCTGGCAACTTTAAGAAAAAAGTGCAGAAAGCATTTCCCACCCTACATTCTGCCTCCAAAATTGGGTGTCTTTAGTGATAGGCGGGGTTGGTGGAGGTGCTGGTGGTGCAGCCTTACCACTTTCGGTTGGTGGCATTCCTGGTAGCTCAGCACTGGCATCTTTCTCAGGGTCTGGGGGAAGGCCACACTGCATCATGGGCTTTTGTGTCACAGGTCACCAGGGGCCTCTAGCACAAGGGCTATGTTTATGAGTGCTGGCTCCTGGCCTCTCTGGAGGCAAGTGAAGCAGGCTGGCCCAGTGCTGGCTACCCAAGGGGTCCAGAGGCAGCTCAGCGCAGAGGCCCAGGGGAGAGCATCTGCCTCCAATCCAGACTTGGGCTGAAGGACACATGGGAAGATACACACTTTTGTTAACCTTCTCTGCATAGTAAAGTCCCTCAGGTGGACCCCGTGCACACCATTGTCTGTCAGAATCTGGATTTTTTTCTGGCCCATGATGTATGTGCCTCATGACAGCTCAGCTCTGGTGCGCTAGTAACCATGGATGGAGTGAGTCTGCATGCTCCAAGTGAAAGCAACAGGTGTGAGTCACAAAAGGCAGGTTAAGCACGTAGTTCTTGTCCTGCAAAGTTGGTAGAGCAGGCAGCCTGAGCAGGAGATGGACTGACTTAGTGCCCAGCACTTGCTTAGCTCAGCTCAGCTTCCTTGTCTGACAGTTGGGGACAGGAACAGACCACTACTTTGATGGGAATAGAATCCCAGCTGCCTGCTGGGAGTCTGGAACCATGAGTGGCTTCCAGAGGCCACAGGATGACTGTCCCTGCTGAGTGTAAGAAAAGACCCAATAGGAATTAGTACTGCTCATAAGGTATTCGTCATCAGCACATTGTGATGCGTGTGTGGTTTACGTGTGGTAAAGCCCTGTGCTCACGGACCTGGGCAGAGAAACCCCAAGTGGCCAAAGTTAGGGAAGCACTGTGTCACATTCTGCACCGTACCACATGCTCTGGACCCCTGTGCAGCCAGCTCTGTGTGGCTCCTGGCTTCTGGTTCAAGTCTTCTGTGTTTTCCTACCTCTAATTGCCCAAGGAGATTGTAGAGAGTTGATGTAATGGGCATATTAACAAGTATTATCCCTCAGAAGTGGCACTTGGAGATAGAAGTGCCTAGGAGGTGCAGAAAGGTCACCTCCATCTTAGCATGGTTCTGGCATTTTACCGTTGTCTCTGGGATTCAGAGCTGAAAAAGCTTTGTTTGGTCTTTGCTCTGCGCCTCAAGCTCTGTGAAATGCTGGGAGTGGCCTGTGTGGGCAGGCAGGCTGGCTTTGGTTTATGTAGGGGAGGAGCAGCCTGCCAGAGTGGCCTGGCCTTGGTTATCTCTGCAATGGGTCTCAGAAGCCGAGGGAGAGGCCCTAGGGATGTCCAGGTCAGATTGAGGTGGATCAGAGGCCTTTGAAGTTCCCAAAGAGGGCACAGACCCCTGGCAGCCCAGGCTCTTGAGGAAGCGCAGGCTCTTCTCTATAGGGCGTCCTTTCCATGGCCCATGCAAACCCGTTCATTCACTCTCAACTACCACACATTATTAAGTCCTCACAAACCGGTATAACCCTCTAAAGGTATTATTTCCAGCTGATTCAGCAAAAGGCATGGGTTTGAGAGTTGTAACTTGGATTTTTTTTTTTTTTTAATGAGAAAGCACATACTGTGCTGTCCTTTCAGCCTCAGGGCCAGAGGTTAGTTATACTCTAGTTTCCCATTGTTCCCAGGAAAGCCAAAGCTAAACAGGCTACTGGCACAGGAGGGGACCGCAGTGCCTGTGGGCAGTTCCTTTCTCTCCAGTGCAGAGGTTCCAGCCAGCAGCCTGGCATGTGCTTGGCCTGAAGGTGAGGGCTGGTGAGGCTGGAGAGAGGTCCACGTAGCACTCTTTTCTTCCAGCACTGCCTCTCTGTAGAGTCATGCTCTGATGAGCAGCCTGTGCGCCCTGGATAGAGGGAGACAAAATCTGCCTATGGTGTGCCTATCTACCTTCTAGTTCTGGCTGGGGCCAGCAGACCTGTGCAGCCCATGGGGGTTTGTGCAGCTTTAAGATATGCCCATCTGTTCTACAGCAGCCCTCCCAGCAAGTGGTGAGGTCTCTGTCCACCTACTCCCCTAGCCCCGAATCTGCTCACCCCACCCCTCACCCTCCAAGGACTGGCACTTGCTGGAGCCCTGAGCCAACACACAGGAAGTCCTTCCACCTCGTGCCACCATGGTGAGAGGAGGCACAAACTAAGCATTGGCATGAGGTTAGGGAGAGGTCTGGGGACAACATGACAGACCCCTGGGCGGCCCTTTGTGCTCAGCCACTACCCAGAGACAGCTGCTAAGGGCCTATGTCAGAGCCAGCCTGTGAGCCCTTCTCTAAACCATGAGAAATCAGAAAATGAATTGATTTCAGATACTAAATTCTGGGGTGCTCACAGCAATAGAGAGCAGAACCCTGGTGCTCCCTACTAGGACCCTTTCTCCCCCGGGTCCAGAGACCAAACGCTTCCCTGGACGGCCAGGAGACACTTGGCCTGGGTGTCAACAGGTCCTCTCTCGCCACTCTCTGGTCCTTCTCTCTCCAGGCTTGTGATGATGGAGCATGGAGCCAGGCCTCTTCTCTAATTCACTTTTAATCTTTCCCCTGCTTTCAAAGTGGTTGCAGGTGCCTTGGCAGATCACACAAGAAGTTAAAATAAAATCAAGGAAATCTGGCAACTTTAGTAGTAAAGTGGGGGCAGAACCTGAGATAAAGTGGATGCTGGAATTGAGTTAACATTTAACTCTCATTTCTCGGCAGCTAAGGGTTTTCTGAAAGTGCCAGTTCTTAATTAAAAAAAGAAAAAAAAAGAAAAGTCCAGAACAGCTCTTTGGGAGAGACAAGTTACTTTCCTGGGTCTTATATTCAGGAAAATGTATTTGAAAATAAAGTCTAGGGAATAACACGGCATTTGTTGTTTTCCCACAGCATTTGTTTTAAAGAAGAAAAAAAGTCTTGTTCACGTGGAAATTGTCAATGTTCTTGCATAATAAAGCATTGGGCAAGATGGTTAGTCCTCTGCTGGGCAGCATATCTGTTGGCAATTGGACAGGGCCCAGGAAGCCTGGGAGATGAAGCCACCTGGGTGGGCAGGTCCCTTGAGGGCCTGGCAGCTTCTGTTGTGCTTTGGCAGGGACAGGGTGGTGTCCAGAGAATGCCAAGGGCATATCCTCTGAGTTGTTGATTGAGACCAGATCCTTGTGCTTTATAGCGCTCCAGACACAGTGAAATGCTGACATTCTGTTCTAAAAGTCCTGTCAGGGCTCTGGCTCAGATCGACAGTTGGGTAGGGAGGGGGCCCTGAGAGCAGCAGTCTGTGTCTGCTTCTCCCTTGGAAGGTCTGTTTGGGCTAACCTCTTTAGATCATGAGACCACCTTGAACAGACTGGGTGAAACCAAGCCCCAGGCTGGGGTCCTCCAGGGTCCCGTGATCTCTAGATCCCTGGAGACAGCTAAGCTGTCCCTGTCCTTCTGTGGGAGCTGGGCCAGGCCTCCCCTTCTCAAGCACCATGGAATAGCTTTGAGTGTCCACCACAGCCATAAGGCGTCTACTCGATGCAAAGGCAGGCATGCATGGTGTAAATGCCTTTATGCATTATTTCTCTGCACCAAAAATAAATCTTTTTTTATCTGACCTGACCTGGAGATTTCATTATGGAATTAAACATATGTCTGCCTTGTTGGCTTCTTTCCTCCCCCATGCCTGCTTACATCCACAGAGAGAAAGTAGGTGGGCACACGAGATTTTTCTGGACATTGGGCAACTGTGAGAATTTTTGTGTCCCCAATCAGATCTGTGCTCTGTCCCTCTGTGGGGCCAGGGATCTGAGCTCTACACCTTAGGGCTCCAGCTCCTCGGAGGGGTTGTGCCCAGCTGGGCAGAACTCTGGTCTTTTCAAGGGGGCTTGGGGGCCCATGTGCACAGGGTCATGGCTTGTTTTGGGGCTCTGAGGGTATTCTCTGATGGCTTGGCTTTGCATGAGACACAGGAACTCGGCAACTCTGGGGCTGGGTGGGGACAGGCCCTGGAGCACTGAGGGGGTAGTCCCTGGTATGCTGGCTCCAGCCCCTGACCTGCAGGGAAAAGAAGGCACTGTTTTGCTCACTGAGATCTACACCAGCCTCAAAGGCGTCATTGCTTTCTGATGGAATAGTAAAAATGTGGCTTCTTCCTGTTCCTAACTCCATGCAATCCCTTTAATTCACACTAAGCTGACTCCGTGCAGAGGCTTATAGAACATTCAGCTGGATACCCGCTGCCCTCTCCTGCCACCTGGCTGGAGGTGCCTTTGCCTGCAGAAACTCACCCCAGGGAGCTGACACTTCCATCCTCTTTTCCCAGGAAGGACCAGGCCATGCTGTGAATTCGTCCCAAGTAGGGAAGACCAGAGTTGTTCTGTGGTCCTGCCCCTGCTCTCTGGAGACTGATCCACATTTGGAATTCTGAATGGTGCCACCCCAGGCATTGTGTGTCTTCTGATCACAGGGTTTCCTGAGGGGAGGAGTCCTTGGCTTTCCCACCTGCCACTTCTAGGGGCTCCAGGGACGTGGAGCTGGGATGCTGGGGTCATGATTCTGACTGAGGACACTGCCCCATCCTGAGAATGATTCGCCCACAGCAGCTCTTCCTCGTACCTCTCCTCCAGGTCCATGACAGTGTCACTGTCTGGGTGATGATGTTATGAGCCAATCACCACATTTCCTTGGGTCCTGTCTCACTTGGTCAATGAAGTCACTGATGCAGAGGCCCTGGAACCATCACTACTACCATGAAGACACGTTTGGTACTGAAAGCTGCTATGACTCGGGGATGTACTACAGGCAACCTTCGAGAAGGGACTTGCTGCTACAGCTGCGGGAAGGTGACTAGCAGACAGCACTCAGCTGCCACCACCAATGTGCCCAAAGCCATCCTATTCTGGATGGTCACGTGTGGTGACTGGTAGAGACAGAGACGCAAGACCCGGCAGAGCAGGGCTACACGATGCTTCCGAACCCATCCCTGGGCTGTGTGCTGGGTGGAGGGGGAGTTGACTGTGTGCCGGTGGATCTTGGTGCCGGCCCTCCACACCTCCTGGTATCACTGAGAAAGTGGGGGCAAAGTCAAGACAAGTGTCACTGGAGCCTGTGATGTCCTTGGGAAGGAGGTCCCCCTTTGTATATAGAATGCAATATAAGAATCTTGTGTGCAGGTCCCAGGCTCCTTTCTGTCGGCAGAGCTCCCTGGAGAGGAGCCACCTTTCTTGCCCAGGATCTTAGAGGACAACCCCCAAGCAGCCCGTCTCCCAGGTTGAGCTCAGTGGAACTTTATTTTGAAGAATCATCGAATGACAAGGTCTGGGAAAGAGATGCCCAGGAAACAGAAGATCCCAGTATAGAAGAAATGGTGACTCAGAGCCTGGAACAATTCTGAGATTCTGATCAGAGCAGATGTCACAAGGAAAAGGAAAACCAGGTAAAAGAAGAAGCTCCCTGACAAGGCTGTGATGAAAACACGAAACATATTTAGAAGTGGCATGAAGTTAAGCCACACAGAGCTAGAAGAAAGGAGAAGTTGGCCGCAGTGCCAGGAATATTGTCTCCGGCCAGCAGCGCATAGTATGTGTTCTTAGAGACACATGTCCCCCAAGTGCATTACCACTGAGCACAGAATGAACCATGCTCTGTAGTTATCATAATATAAACAATGCTTGTTTCCCATTGTTGGAAATCATAAATAAACAAGTGGTTACTTGTCACTGAAGTAAAATGGTAAATGTTAAGAACTTTGACAAAGTCTAAGTAAAAAAGCAGATAAAGAACTGAGGAGAAGGTCAGAGAGATGTTATTCTTATAAAGTAAGAGATCAGGAGTTACTTTTGAAAGCTAATGGAAAAAAGGTAAACATTTAAAAATCTTCTTAGGCTTCCAAAGGTAACCACTAAAATAGCTAAATACTAAATGTAAATGTCAGACATTAAGACAAGAGGCCGACGTGACTTTTCAACCAGAGACCCAGTGGCATTATCCGAAGGTTCTGATGTCTGAGAATAAACGCTCAAGTCACAGGCAGTTGCAGACGACCGAGAACCAGGACACTTGCCAGGTTTTCCTCTGGGAAGCAAAAAGTGTGCAAAACTGCTGCCTTTTCATCATTCACTCTTCTGTTTTTCTGATTATAAGGTGATGCATTACCTTCATTTAAAAAAAATCTGTGTCTGTACAAGACCTAAAAATATGGAAAAGTATATAGGAAAAAGTAAAAATTACTCTAATTCTGCTAAGAGATAGCCCATTATTATTCTTATTGTTGGCATGTTTCATAGTTTATTTATAGTAACTTTACTTAGATAATTACTGTAGAAAATTATTTTTGATGTTCTCTCTTTTAAACACTAGATTATATGATAATCATTTGCTAATGACATCAGATTCCTTTGTAAACAATACTTTTAACAACTGTGCTATACACCATTATTTTCTGTACCATAATTTATACAATAACCCTCATTATTGAATATTTAGATTATTTCAATATATGTTACTATGACAAGTTCTGAGGTGAACTTTTAAAAATATAAATCTTAGTATTCCAGATGATTTTTTAGGATATATTCCTAGAGAGGGGATTATAAGGTCAACATATTGAAACATTTTAAAAGCTCTATGTTGTAAAATTGCTTTCAAGTAGGAGTTTACTTAATTTTTTCCCTTCGAAGACCAATTGGTCCACCCTTTGTCATCACTGATACTGTTTGGACCTGCAGGCTCTGCTCAAAGTTAGTCCTGTATTTATCTGGGATTTGAGATTTGGCTAGGAGAAATTCCATGAGTGTATGGCTTTGTTAGCACGCTGTAAATATTGACCTCTGTAGCTAGGGGTAAAACCATAGGACTTGTGAATTCAAACCACTAATGAGTTCTGAAAAAAGCAACTCTAAGAACTGAGTTCAGGGTTGACTGTATTGTGCTGATAGAGGGAGGGCAATATTGCTGACTGCACGGAGACTGTATTGGCTGGGATGGGCCAGTGAGCGGAGATCAACCAAGGTTAACCATGAATGTATCCAAACTGTCTGATCGTCATTCCTTTCTTCTCTCCTCTCTTTTCTCCCCTTTTCTTTCCTCATTCTTCTTTGCCTTTTATCTCCCTTCCTCATGCACCCATCCTCCCACATATTTATCTATCCATCCATTCACTCACCCATCCATCTACCCATTCTTCCATCCATTCCACCAACATTTTAAAAAATCTTCCTCAAAATACTATAGCAGCAAATCTCTTTCAGTCCTTCAAAAGATCAGGAAAATTTCACCACCTAACCCTGTGGGACTGAAGACCTTTACAACTAGCCATCAAAAGCAGTTGCAGAAAACATGTCTCAGGTAACCCAGGACACAACTACTGTTTGTGAAGAGGCTAAGAAACACTCCTCTCCTTCTGAGAAAACTAGCTATTTTTACCTATAGTGAAGAAAACGGAGAAGGACAAGGGATAAAATTCAGATCCTGGGAGTTTAAGGGGTCCATGCAGACTAAATTTATTTTTTTGGCCGTTTGTAGATCATTTAAAGGCCTCCAGAGCTTCCGTCACTGTGCAGGTCAGAAAAGACAAAGTGAAAAGAGCAGAAAGAAATTAATCTTAAGTTGCCATTGCTTTAAATGCTTTTCTAGTTTTGCCCTTTCTCTTGTCTTGGTGACAACTTCCTTCCTGCCCGGAGAAGGGAGTGCCTGCACCCTGGATGGTTCTCCTGGATCATTAATTTCTCTTTGGTTTTGTGGTTCTATCAACCACATGGAATATTGTGGGAGGATGCTGCCAAGAGCTGACTTTACAGTCATTTTATGAATCCTCTTGGGTCATCCTCTGAAGTTGGCCCTGGGTTGTCAAATATTTATAAACCCAGTATCCAGTTTAACAGGCACCTGGCAATTTCACTGTGTGCCCGTGCTGTTTGGTACCTGCTGTAAATGAGGATGTGGTTCTGGACACTAGGAACACAAATCCGCTCTCTCTGTAAAATGGCTTTGATAACAAGCAGTGGTCACAGAGTGCTCCATCTGGCATCCTGCTGAGCTCCCTGGTACAAGGCTGACGTGCAGGCAACCTGAGCCTGGGCCAGGGTCTCACTGCCAGGACACAGCAGCGGCAAGACTGGACACCAGCCTGTAGCCTAGGTCAGGGCTCTAAGTTTTGAGAACAAATTGCCCCTCAGGTGCAGGTTTAAGGTAAACAAGGGAGTGACTTGAAATGGACACACAGTGCCACTAAACCTTGACAGAACATGAGGTGGCTTGTCCTAGTCACAGAAGCTGTGGCAAGATGACAGCATGGTAGGGGGACATCGCACATCCCCAAAATGGTTCTGGTGGGGTTTCATACCCATCTGTAAGCCCCTTTTTGAATACATTTCTCATACACATGAGAAGGCATAAAAATAAGAAGACAAGTTCTTGTATGTTCCTCCTGGTCTCGTGACTCTGTCTGTATCTGCCTCTGGAGCCATGCCTGCCTACGAGGGCCTCTCAGAATGACAGAGAAGGGGAGGGTGCTCAGGCTTGACATATGAAGGGAAGTCAGGCTTGACATGTGAAGGGTGTGTGGAACTTTTATGACAGATTTCAGAGCTTGCTGGGAGAGAGGCTGAACGAGGGCTGGCAGGTGACACTGGACATGAGTGTGTACTTGTAGTAAAGCTCACTGTGGGTAAATGTCTTTGGGAAGTTAAGACTCAGGTGGGTGTGGCGAATGGTGACTTTGAAATAGGGTGTTCTCATGTATAGCCCCACTCTGTACCAACTAAAGGAAGAGGGCTGTACGCCCTGAATGGTGGGATGGAATGTGGAACTGGCTGTGGAGCCTGCTCTGCCCTGCTTCCTCTGCAGGACAGCCCCTGAGGGCCTAGTTTCATCAGTGTGTTGTCCTTCTGAAGTTGGGACCTGAGCAACCTAAACACCTAAGAATCTGTAGTCAGCCTTGCTCCAGGCGCAGCGCTCTGGAGTCCAGAGTTCCTCACTTCAGTGAGGGCAGAAGCTGCTGAATGGCTTTGTGCAATTTTATGCAAACAAGAGGCAAAGCAGCTCCTGGCTCCAGTTTAGACCCTTTTATTCCAGAGTACCTTCTGTAAGATTGGATTCCTTGATTGGAGAGAGAGCAGGCCTATCCTTGGACAATCTTAGTTTCTCAAATCTTTTGTATTTGTTAAATTGTGGGCAGGTCCTCAGATTTCCCTGAGACTAATTCGAACTCATAACCAACCATAACTGTGTACTCATAAAAAAGAGAATTCATGCCCTGGCCAGCGTGGCTCAGTTGGTTGGAGTCTTGTCCTGAAGGGTTCCACAACCCGTATTTGGAGGTTTGATTCCCAGTCAGGGCACAAACCTAGGTTGCACGTTTGGTCCCAGTTAGAGTGTGTATGAGAGGCAATCGATCGATGTTTCTCTCTCAAATCAATAAGCATGTCTTTGGGTGAGGATTAAAAAAAAAAAGTCACCAGGTTTTAGCTCCATTTGGCCCTGTTTCTGTTAGGGTCCTTTGTGACATGTCACAGTGGTCTCTCAGCTATGAAGAAAAGCATCAACCACTGGCTACATTTTAAATTCTTGGAGTCTTGAAGTCTACCTTGTAGGCTTGTAGAGAAATTTGCCTATCACTTGGATGACTTAGCACCTGAGTCACTCCCTGGTGATGCCTGGCTCTTAGGAGCTGGCTCCTTCCTTCAAGTCACACCTCTCAGTCTTGGCCATCTCTCTAGTCTCCCAGCCTTCCCAGTGACCTGTGATGGAGTGGAATGTGCAGTGTGGGAAGCTGGGAGCAGAAAGAACTCACCTTTCCCTGGGGGCTGCAAGATGCCTGAAGCTCCCCATTCTCTCGGTGCTGCTGGGGGCAGGCCCATGTTACAGGGGAGCGGATGCTCAGAGAGAGAGAGCCAGGACAAAACTGTACTGCTGGCATGAGGCAGAGAGGCCTGGGGGCCGACACAGATGTGCCTCCTTGCCACCGTGTGACCTGGAAGAAAGGGGCCAGCTTTCACTCATAGCTTGGTGGCGGTGGTATAGGGAGCAGCCGCCAGGCCAGCTTGTTCACCTTCCAGTCCTGGCTACCCTGCCGACCAGGTGTGTCGGTTAATTTTGAGTGTCAACCTCTCTGGGCCATAGGTTCCTGCATATTTTCCCCAAAATTATTCTGGCTGTTTCTGTGAGGGTGTTTTTGGATGAGATTAACATTTCAATTAATGGACAGTATAAAGCAGATAGCCTTCCCAGTGTGAGTGGGTCCCATCAAATCAGTGGAGGTCTGGAAGAGAACAAAAGGACTGACCTCCCCCAAGTTAGAAGGCATTCTCCAGCAGATGGCCTCCAGACTCTTCCTGGCCAATGTCCCTCCGGGGCCTCAGCCTGCCAGCGCCCACTGCAGATGCTGGACTTGCCAGCCTCCATAACCGTGTGAGCCTGTACCTTATGTACATCTCTTTCTCTCCATATACACGTCCTATTGGCTCTGCTTCTCTGGAGAAAACTGACTCTGAGCCTCAGTTTATTGTCTGCACTTGGGGTACAAGAAATCTGAGTCACAGAAGCATACGGAGGATGAAAGGGGACGACGGAGGCCGCTGGTCTTCTCAGTTCAGTGAGAGTAATACCATTTGGAGGTTCGTGAAAACTCAGATGCTGAATTTGGAAGTTTGTGAAAACTCAAATGCTGGACCTCAGCCTGGGAGGTTCTGACTCAGCAGGTCTTGGAGGTAGCATGTATGTCTGTCCACAGGAGATGGTCTGGCTGGGCTCTAACCATCTAACCATCTAACTATGGGATAGAGTGTGGATGGAGTGCAGCTTACAAGTGTCCTGAAATTCACATGTACCTGGATTGGTGACTGCAGTGGGATGTTAAGAGAAGAGCCTGGTGCCCACAAGCTCACCCACCCTTCCCCTGTCCCGCACCCCACCCCGCCACAGCCCAGCTCATTATGGATTGCATCACTGAGGAACGGGATCCCTCTGGATAGGAGGTGGCTACAGTTCCTTAGTTTCCCAAACACAGCACGGGAACGGCAGTCATGTTGTCACTTCCCGCTCAAAATGCACACCATAGTGTAAAATTAAGGTGGAAAAAGTTAAAATGACTTTAGAGATTTTGGATTTTTACGTTCGGCACTTTAGGATAATTGAGCGCCAAAAGTCATTACTGGTTGAAATGATACTGGACTGTATGATTGAGGAAAGGATGGGAAATCACAGAGGTTAAGCTGCATCCTCAGGCTCTCTGGAGATTGGGAGCCCTGGTCACAGGTCCCAAATAAGGAGAAAACTATTTTGAGATGGCATGTGTTATATTACCAGTAAGTTGTATGTGTCAAATTCAACAGAACCTAGGAGCTAATGACCACACCCTGTCATTGGGCTGTTGGGGGTTGGGCTGGCCCCTCTGTCTTTCTCCTCTTTGTCCAAGAGTAACACACCCAGTTGCCTGTGAGTGCCGATGCCCACTGACCAGAGATGTATCATCAGTTTGCATTATTAGTCTCATCTATGTCCATACTGCAAATGCCGAAGCAGGCCCAGGTGTGGAATGCTGAGGCACAGCACTGCTGTCCTTTGCTTGATCATAGCCCACAGCTGTCACAGAAGAGCCCTTGTGGGCATGGGGCTCTGTGCTAGGGCCAGGGCTGATGGGAGCAGAGCCTGGAGTAGGAGCTCATGGCACCAGCACCGCTGCTCAGGACAATGGCTTTGACTCCAGGATGTTTTCACTGAGCCCATTGTGGGGATACTCCAGAGCTGGTTCTGTGGGAAGTACCATCCCTGCTCTCCCACAAAGTGTCTGAACAATAGTGAGTAGCCTATTTGGAGGATGGCAGGCCAGTCTGGGAGCTCAGCAGGAGGGCCCTGGGACAGGTGACACTGGATCACCATTGTGTGCAGGTCCCTGCTGTGCTTTGCCGGATGATGTGGCATCTACACACCACATTCCTGAGCAGCAGGGTTCTAGTCTTGACACCCTTGACATAGACAGAAGCCAACTTTTGAATTCTGGTTGCAAATTGGAATAGGAAAACCCATTCCTTGTTCTCTAATGTCTATTTGCATGACTTTTATCCCCTGCTGGCAGATTCCTTAATATCACTGGCTGTGCTGTACATGCAAAAGTGTCAGAGAGTTACTAATTAGCGGCCAATTAAACAGAGGAGATCAGACATGTCCCTGTGGGAACATTTGTCCCTCAAAGGCAGGCTTTACCATTTGGTAAACTGGGAGGTCAGTGTTTCCAGGGGAGTCCACGAAGGGACTTCCAGCTTTCTCCCAGGAATGGACTCCGGGTGCTTAGAACAGCTGTAGCCAAGGGTCTCATGAGCTGTGTTCCTCAGGCCTGCCTCTCAGGTTCTCCCAACACCCATGCTGAATACGTCACAGACGTGCTCCATAGCATCCTCTGCAAAGGTATCACTTGCTCCAGCCACTCGTACCTGATGGAAGCCAATGGCCATGTCCTCAAATCCACACTCTTCCCATTTCCACAGTCTTCTCTCCAGGAATAATCCCATCCCTGCAGAATGGTGGCCATTCAGCCACCCGTGGCCCAAGGAATGTTAAGAGTAGCTTTTTCCTGCTTTTGATACCACCCACCCTTTTTGTGCTTTAAGATGTAGTTGGCTGCACTCCACCCACTTTGAATGTCCTGAAACACAGTGTTTTTTCTACTTACAGGATTCACCTGTCTTCACATGCAGTGCTTTACCGTTTCAGTTGTCTTCTCGCAACATCCACTCTCGAAACTGCCTCTCGCAACATCAGGTCCAGACTCCTCCAATTCCATTCAGGGAGCACCGGCTCCATGTGGCCTTTGCAGGTGGGGACCTTCTCTTGCTTCCCTCCAGATGCCTGACTTCTTTCTGCAGTCAGAGCTGGATGAGCCCACTTTCCACATTGCTCTCACAGCTGTTCCTACACACTTCCTTTCGCTGCTTTCGTTTGTAGCTGGAAGGCCCCTTGCATGTCTGTGTCACTCCCGACGGGCACTCCCACACCAGGAGAAATCGCAGAGCTTCCTCATGTCCATCTCTGCTGTTTGTCCACGCGCGGCCATCTGGCTGCTCTTTCCCGTCCTCAGTGCCAGAAATGATCCCCGTTCAAGCCCTTGTTATGCTGAAATTTACAAAAGGGCACAATTACTCTAGAATTTACCCATTAAATGAAAAGGGAACATTTAAAAAATTTAAATTCATCAAATATGTCTCTGGTTAGAAAACAGAACTACTCCTTTGTCAGAAAATTGACTTGTGCAAATGATTTGGGACAAACTGAGCACCAATATTTAGCATTTACATTTTATACTGACTATTAACTTTAGGGTCTCTGCAATGGTGTGAGGGTTTCATGTCCTTTGAAAAGGAATACAGAAGGCTTAGAATTCTTGTGTTTCCTTAGTAAACCCCTAAGGAGACACTGAGTGTATTTCTATTTCCCACAGCTTGGAGCCCTGGGATATTCTGACAGCTGACTATTACATGCCCTGAACTTCATCTGAACAATTGTCTAACTTTGTTCACGTATGAAGTTTGGAAACAGAGGGCACCCTCTGAGAGTGCTGGGTGACCACTGCCTGGGGTCTTGCTTTCTTTCTTCATTACTGGAGCCAGAGCTGAAATTAAAGAAACATTTTCTGTGCTGCTGGAGAGAGCAGGAAGCGGTGAGAAGTGTGTGGTGAGCAGTCAGGGGCAGAAAACGCAAAGCTGTCAGAAGTCAGTGCCGTCCAGGGCCTGCTCTGTAATTTCCCCAGGCGAGGCCCAGCCACTTTTCTTGGAAAAACCCTGAGAATGTCACTGCACTCAGGCCTTACTCTGATATTGGGACAGTCCCCACAGGTTGTGTGGGGCTGGCTGTATGGGAGGGCAGCTCTGCCTTGAAGTCCCCATGGAGGTGGCAACTGCCTAGGTAGCAGGTTTAGGCCAGCGTGGGGCCCTCTCATATGTAGGCATTCAGGCCTGATTGCCCAGGAACTGCAGGCCACCCCTCTGCGTTAACCACTTGGAGGCCCTGTTTACATCCCTGTAGCTGGTGTGCAGTGGCGGCTAGTGAGGCCTTTGATGAGGTTGCATGGGCCTACCCTCAGGGTGGCCACTCAGCTCATTGTTTAGGTCTTGGATGACTAAATATGAGCTAGAACTGAGCCCAATTTACCGCAAACTTCCATTACCTAGTTTTGTTACATGTTGCAGGAATGATTTTGGTTCTGAGTTGACCTAATGGCTATCTACAAATGGTGATATGTATGTGAATTATTGTGAGAGTTTGGTATCAGTACTAGATGCTATTTTGTTCTTCTTGGACAAAGTGAGTGAGTCCAGGTATTGCAAGCCTGATGCATATACAATTTGGGGGGCCCAGTGCAAAAAACTTGTAACACAAACTGCCTATGGCACCTGCTAGGAGGGAAGGAGGATGTGGAGAGTCGGCAGGCATAACCTGCTGCAGCTCAGACCCCTACTTCATCAATTTAAGAAAAAGCATCATGGCAACTGTCCATGGCTAAGGTTCCTCTAATATGTGGTGGCCCATGCAGGCGAAAGGTCTCAGGCTTATCTTTGTTGAAGTCATGCAAAGTCCATACCATAGGCAGTGATGCAGTTCTAGATCATTTCAGAAGCACCGATAACATGCTCTGACCATGACATTGATTTTAAAATGATATCACCATATGTGGTCTACGGCTATATCACCCTGAACACCCTGATCTCATCTGATACCACTGTATGTGATAGCACATAACAATGCTAAAGGAAACTTACTATAGAAAAATATCCATAATTCCATCCTTCTAGCATAAGATTGCTCCCTTCTCAGTATGAATGCTGTGAACGAATTCATACTGAGGCTTTTAAATAGTTGTGACAATAATCTTGGGGGGAGGGAGGCCTTTCTAAGACACAAAACCTAAAAACCATAAACAAAAAGACTGACACACATAAAAATAATAAATGAGTGCAATACACAGAATAAGTCAAATCAAAAAAACTAATCTGGGAAAATATTTGCAACTCAAATTGTAGACAAAGGACTAATTTCCTTAATTTATAAAGAATTCCTACCCCAAAGGGAAAAGGAATAAACCATCAATAAATAGTTCAGACAAGGACTACAAATAGTTTTTAAGCACATGAAGTGGGACCCCCCTCACTCAAAATATGAGACATACTAATTAGAGGTATATTGAAATTGTAAAAAAACAGGGGCTTTTTTTGGTGGAAGTTGACAAACTGATTCTAAAATGTAGGAAATTCAAAAGCCCAAGGGAAGGCCAACACGATCATTAAGAGGAAGAAAACTGGAGCAGTTGCGCCACCAGAGACAGACCCGGGGGGAAGCCGGAGGGTGCAGGCTGCGCGGTGTCTGCAGGGAGACGGCTGACCAGTAAACACAATCAAGAGTCTCAGAGCAGATTTATGCACAAATAGACGCCATGGTACAAAGGGGAAGATGGTTTCCCCAACCAAGTAGTACTTATTCAATTTTACACACACAGAAAGGAATTGATCTTGACTCTTGCTTCACTTTGTAATCCTCACAATGAATTGCAGTTATCAGTGTGAAAGGCAAAAACAAGAAGGCTTTAAACGAAAATAGAACATCTTCATGACTTTGATTGGCAAACATTTCTTAAACAGGACACAAAATTTGCATAAAAGGGAAAAGTTTATAAATAAGGCCCAGTTAAGATTACGCATTTCTGTTTTACAAAAGGTTAACATTACAAGGGTGAAAAAACTACCCACTCTATGGGAGAAGATATTTGCGGTATGTAGATCTGGCAGAGGGCTTGTATCCAAAATGCATAAAGAACTCCTACAATTCAATAAGAAAAAATCTCAAAAGAAAAATGGGCACTTTCTCAAATAGGAAACCCAGCTGTCCATAAGCACATAACAAGGTGTTTAACTGCATTAGTCACAGCCACCAAATTAGCAAAGTGAAAAATCACTGACAAGACCCAGTATTGGTGAGAGTGTGGAGCAGCCGAACGCCCCCACCCTGCTGGTGGGGTATGTGCTGAAAGAAGCAGGTGGAAAACTGTTGGGTAGCATCTACTGATGCTGAGGAGATGCCCGCTGTGATCAGGACAGCGTCGACTTGGCCTGGACGGCTGGGGTGGGAGGAAGCAGCAGTGTTGTACTCTGAATTCACTTTGTGCACAATTCAGCATGTGTGTTGTGCCTCTGAAAAAGTTAAAAGAGAGAGTAACATTAAAAATTAGGCCCTGGCTGGTGTGGCTCAGAGGATTGAATGCCAGCCTATAAACCAAAGTGTAGCAGGTTCAATTCCCAGTCAGGACACATGCCTGGGTTGTGGGCCTTGTTACCACAATGTTTCTCTCTCTCTCTTTCTCCCTCCCTTGCCCTCTCTAAAAATAAATAAATAAAAATTAAACTACACTGAACTAATAACATCAATGGAGGAATAAGACAGTCTCATATATTGCTGGTGAGGGTGTGAGACTGGCATTCTCCATCAAAATAACAAGTGCAACTCTACCTCTAGTTATCACAGACAGACTTGTGCAAAGTGATGTTACCCTGTATGCAAACAAAACTTTGAAAACAACTTAAATTTCGGTTAGGTGAGGTGGTGCATGGATCAGTATGTGGCAACACAAAATGGGTGGGATGCATCAGGCAGCACAGAAGATCTGCATTGTCCACATATCCTCGTATGTCTTCTGCATCATTTAGTTTTTATTGTTTTAAAAAGATTTTGTTTATTTATTTTTAGACAGATGGGAAGGGAGGGAGAAAAACAAGGAGAGAAGCATCAATTTGAGAAAGAAACATCAATTGGTTGTTTCTCATACGTGCTCCAACCATTGACCGAACCTGCAATCCAGACATGTGCCCTGATCAGGAATCGAACCAGTGATCTTTCAGTTTGTGGGATGACGCCTGACTAACCGAACCACACTGGTCAGGGTGTCTTTTGCATTTTAAACCACATAAATCTACCACATGTTGAAATATTAAAAAAAAAAACCTAAAATAAATAACATTTATAATCATAGAATAATATGATTTGGTATAATTTCTTTTTTTATCTTTAATATATTTTTTGTTGTTGTTCAAGTACAGTTATCTCCATTTTCCCCTCACCACTACCCCCTGCCCCACCCTCCCCAGCTTCCCACACTCAGTCCTACTCTCCTTTGCCTTTGTCCATGTGTCCTTTATGCATGTTCCTTCACAACCCTTCCCCTTCTTTCCCACATGATCCCTCTTCCCCCTCCCCTCTGGTAACTGTCAGTTTGTTCTTTATTTCAATTTCTGGTTATATTTTGCTGCTTATTTGTTTTGTTGATTAGGTTCCACTTACAATTGAGATCATATGGTATTTGTCTTTCACATCCTGGCTTATTTCACTTAGCATAATGCTCCCCAGTTCCATCCATGCTATTGCAAAGGGTAGGAGCTCCTTCTTTCTTTTTGCTGCATAGTGTTCCATTGTGTAAATGTACCACAGTTTTTTTATCCATTCATTTGCTGACGGGAACTTAGATTGCTTCCAGCACTTGGGTATTGTAAATTGTGCTGCTGTGAACATTGGGGTGCACAGATTCTGTTGAATAGGTATTTCAGGACTCTTTGGGTATAATTGCAGCAGTAGAATTGCCAGTCAAAAGGCAATTCCTTTTTTAGTTTTCTGAGGAAATTCCAGACTGCTTTCCATGGAGGCTGCTCTAGTCTGCATCCCCAGCAACAATGTACTAGGATTCCCTTTTCCCCACAACCTGGTCAGTACTTGTTGTTTGTTGATTTGTTTATGGTGGCCATTTTGGTTAGTGTGAAGTGGTATCTCACTGTGGTTTTAATTTGCAGGTTTGATATAATTTCTTACTTGAATTATTCTATGTGATTTTCTAAGTTCAGAGTCTTTCTTCTTATTTTGAATTATGGCTTCTTATAATTGTTGTCATGGCATTAAGTTGATGTGCTGTTATTAACCCAACCGTTCTAGTGTCCATGCAGATTACTTTTCACCTTTACTGTTTATTTCACCTGTTGATTTGTTTTCTGGAGACCGTCTTCTTTTTAGTGGAGCCAGAGCCACATATTAAGTTCTGTTTCTTGGCAAGACAAATTGTCCCATGGCTTCCACCAGTGTCTTTCTGTTGCTGATGACTTGGGCAGGATAAGCACTCATGAGTTCAGCAAACACAGGCTGACAGCCTTGCATAGCTCTGCCTTTTGGGGTGGAGGACAGGACCAGGAAGGGTGCTGAATGGCCATTGCTCAGGCAAACTTCTTAAGAAGGACATAAGAGGGGTTATGGATTTTGTCATGCTTATAGGTGACTGGGACAGGGCTCCCTCCAGGGACCTTGCCATGAATGTCTGTCATAGTGGGTATCACGACAATTTTGTTCTTGGCTAGTCTTTCTGGACCAAAGTCATTGGTAAAAACTTGATTGGAGTACTGGTTATAACAGTTTCCTAACTCATACTATGAATGGCAGTTGAATGTGGTAACTCTGTACTTGATAGGAGCAGGCCTGGTCCTCTTTGTTCCACAGGTGTCATTTAGGTCAATGGACTTTATATTTACATAAATGTTAGCTCCTCTCTGAGAGGGAATTGCTGTGTTGAAAAAGGGAACAGTCCCACTGTGGTCCAGGTGAGCATCCCAGGTGTGGCATCTCCATCACCCCACCCTCTGCACCTCTCCATCTTCTAACTTCTTGACCTTGCCACCTGTATTGTCTGCATCTCCCCTACCCACAGACCAGCTCTTACAAAGACCTGCTGTAGGAAAAGAGCAGATTTATTCAGCAACTCTTCATTTTGTCCCGATTTAGGAGGAGGACCTGGGCTCATGTATATGTTTATATGTTTTTTTAATAGCTATCTTGTCATCTCAACTGTCTTGATTTTATAAGTCCATCTTTCTTTCAAGTACACAGTAAATTTAGTGTATTGAAAGTCTGGAGCTGTTGGTGGCAAGGATTGTGAAAACAAGTCAGTTTAGCCCTGGCCAGGCAGCTCAGTTGGTTGGAGCACTGTCCCAATATGCCATGGTTGTGTGTTTGATCTCCAGGCAAGGCGCATACAGGAATCAACCAATAAATGCATGAATAAGTGGAAAAACAAATCAATGTTTCTCTCTCTCTCTGTCCCTTCCTCTCCCTTCTAAAATCAATAAATAAAAATAAAAATAAATAGATCAGTTTTATAAAGAAAAAATGTAAGCTAAACAACTGGGAAAGAGGTATTTGTGGACTTTAACACATACGTATGTATTTTGTGGCTAAAATTTGTTTTCTGTTTTTGAAAAATGAAATAAAGTTCTCAGATATATAAAATATATTTTTGAAATTAAAAAATCATTCTTCCATATGTTTTGGTTGCAAGATGTCCATTGTTTTTTGTTTTTTAAAAATATTTTATTTACTTTTATTTATTTATTTAATTTTTAATTATTTTATTGTTGTTCAATTACAGTTGTCTGCATTTACCCTCCCTCCCCATCCCAGGCAAACCCACCTCCCTCCCTTGCTTCCACCCTCCCCATTGGTTTTGTCCATGTGTCCTTTATAGCAGTTCCTGAATACCCTTGTCCCCATTCTCCCCTTCCCTCTCCCCTCTGGTTACTGCCTGAATGTTCTAAACTTCAATGTCTCTGGTTATATATTTTTTTTCCTCTGGTTGTATTTTGCTTGCTTACCTCACAAGCGTCTTGGCTGTGGCTGATCTGAGTTCCCTGGTAGCTGATCTGGCCTTGGTGCCTTCTCTCATGAGTCCTTATATAAAACCCCTTAACATTTCATATAGTAAAGGCTGCGTGATGATGTACTCCTTGAACTTGACCTTATCTGAGAAGCACTTTATCTGGCCTTCCATTCTAAATGAAAGTTTTGCTGGATAGATTATTCTTGGTTGTAGGTTCTTGCTTTTCATGATTTGAAATATTTATCTCCAGCCCCTTCTTGCTTGGAAGGTCTCCTTTGAGAAATCCGCTGACAGTCTTATGGGAATTCCTTTGTAGGTAACTGTCTCCTTTTCTCTTGCTGCTTGCAAGATTTTCTCTTTATTCTTAATCTTGGGTAATGTAATTATGATGTGCCTTGGTGTGTTCCTCTTTGGATCTCGCTTCTTTGGGGTTCTCTGAGCTTCTTGGATTTCCAGGAAGCCTATTTCCTTTGCCAGATCTGGGAATTTCTCGTTCATTATCTGTTCAAAAATACGTTCAATTCCTTGGTGAACTTCTTGTTCTTCTGGCAGCCCTATGATCTGGATGTTGGGTCGTTTACAAATGTCTTTGAGGTTCCTGAGTCCCTCCTCAGTTTTTTGAATTCTTGTTTCTTCCTTCTGGTCTGCGCTATTGGTTTGAGTCCCAGCTTCCTTTTTTTCCCTATTGGTTCCCTGTAGATCATCCCTCATTATCTTTATTGTGTTCTTCATTTGTTCATTTATTTGCATCCACCTTTCTTCCAGTTTTGTTAGCATTTTGATTACCAGCGTTTTAAACTGAGCATCTGATAGGTTGACTATGTCGTCAGCCGTTAGTTGTAATTTGTTCTGATCTTTCATTTTGGCCATTTTAATTCTTTTTATCTCGGAGCACTTGTTGGATTCTTAGGTGTTCTCCAGCGCCTGGTAACCTGGGTCACTTTTTTTGTGACGTTTCCTCCA
This sequence comes from Micronycteris hirsuta, assembly GCA_004026765.1. Taxonomy (NCBI): domain Eukaryota; kingdom Metazoa; phylum Chordata; class Mammalia; order Chiroptera; family Phyllostomidae; genus Micronycteris; species Micronycteris hirsuta. The sequence goes on from PVJI01002345.1 coordinate 35,445, forward strand.
GGGGCGGGGCCTGGGAGGGAGCAATGGCGACTGCTGATCCCTGCCAGCTCCCGATTACCCTTTGCTCCCTAGTTCCTTACTGCCACCTCCACCAGTCTCAGCCCTGCTGGTTCCCACTGTCCTCTCCAGTTACACCGTTGGCCTGCGAGATTCACCCATTGTTCGGGGTCGTGTTTTGTTTCGGCTCTCACGGCGTGAGTCCCTCCGGGCAAACTGCCTCTCACTCCACTCCTCCACTTGGTTCTGCCCCGCTTACCGGCCTGGATGTACTTCCTCTCCCACTTCCTGGGTGTCAGACTCCACTTCAGTTAGTTTCTGTCTGTTCTGGTTGTTTATTTTTCGCTATCGAGTTCGTTGTTTAAACTCTCTGGTTGTGCAGCAGCGAAGTGCGTGTACCTACGCCACCATATGTCTCACTTTTTGGAGTGCTCTCCTTAATATTTTATTTACTTTTAGAGAGAGGGGAAAGGAATGAGAAAGAGAGGGAGAGAAACACTGATGTGTGAGAGAAATCTTGCCTCTCATCCACACCCCCATCTGGGGAACTGGCCACAACCCAGGTATGTGCCCTGACTGGGAATTGAACTGGCAATCTTTTGGTTCACAGGCCAGTGCTCATTCCACTGAGTCATACCAGCCAGGCGATGTCTATTGCTTTTTGATGTTTTTAAAAAAAGTGATCTGGGGAGCAACAGAACATTACATATTGCAGAAAAAGATCTGGAAAACATTTAGTTGATGTGCATTTGCTGAATTGTCTCTGGGGAAAATTTTGTGAGAAAGCACTGCCTAGAAATCCAGGAGGCAGTTAGTTCTTGTTAAAAAATGTAGCCCCAATTGCCACATTGGAAATGTGTAAGTGGATGTTGTTAGGTGAAATGCTCATTTCTCATGTGAAAGTTCCCCAAGAAAGGTTGAATCTTAAAGACAGAACTGGGAGAGACATGGCTCCCAATTTTCAAGGATGGAGGTGGCTCAGGCTCCAAGTGGGGTCAAGCATGTGAGATGGCGCTGGCCTCAGAAAATCTCACGTGCCATGCTCCTCCTGTTCAGTTGGATCACACTAGCTTGGTCACTGGAGCAAGGATATTGCTATCTCCTTACTCTGCCTGGGGCCAAAAAAAGAGGACCCTTGTCCTATCACATGGTGAACAACAGGCCTGCCCCGAGGCTGAAGGACTCCATTCTCAGCTTTTGTCTCTATCACAGGAACTTCTGGAACAGGTTTTTTAACTTGGGTGAGAGACCTGACTGGGTGGTGACGAGCATTTGTGTTTTGTTTCAGTGTGTGGAAGAGCACAGTGCGGAAGCATACTGAGGGAGACCTCTGCTCCTTGGTAGGGCCACACGTCCTATACATGGGCTGTCTTGTGACATGCATCTCTCTGGGGTCACAGAAAAGTTTGGAAGTCACTATTCTAGAGAAAAGACTCCCAAACATTTTATTAAGGAGATAAGCTCTTGAGTGAACACTTGTGCAATCTCCTCTGTTGCCGAAGCACTGACACCAGCAGTTGCAGTTTGGGATGTGGTCAGGCCTGTGGAGAGCTAAGGCTGAGTATTCTGTGCTTGCCATTCTCCATGGAAGAGCTTCACCAGCAGGAGAGTTTATTCTCTTAAAATAAGCCAGGACTACATTCCCTGTGGTCCCTTCTCCCGGAAAGCTATGGTCACAGGACTTGATGAAGGTCTGGTAAGGTCATACCACATGTCAGGCCTCCGCCAGCAGGGGCCCCACACAGGGGCTGTCCTGAGAGAGGTGGGGTGGGGAGCAGCCAATGGCAGGGATATTTGTCCCTGAGGGGAAGAGGAGCCACCAGCCAATCACCCAATCTGCACCCTTGCATCATTTTCCTTTCCCATTCTCATGCAAATCTCTTCTTCAAAGGACAGGTCAGCCAGAGTAGAGGACACTCTGGACAGAGCCAGGCCATGTCAGTGCCTGCTTCAAACATTGCATTTAGAATGCCTTCCTAGAAAACTCCTTCTCCTGGTCCCTCTGTTCTGTCCACTCTCCATGCCAGTTACCTTGTGCCCAGCTCCTGCCACCTGCTCCCACTCTCTACCCCTGACCTGTGCATGTCTAGCTTTCCTTCACCCACATCTCAGTTCTCATGTTGCCTTTTTAGGGACTCATTCCCTCCTTCCACAAGGCCAAACTCTTCTCATTGTTTTTTCATCCTGTTGGTTGCTTTCTCCACTGTTCTGCTTTGCTATTGATGCCTTAAAAAGCATCTGAAGTAAAACTTCATGGCATAGAACAGCACACCTTAATTCTCTTCCTTGGTGTTGCGTTGACAGGAGTAGGCCCAGCTGTCCTCACTTGGGGTCTCTGATGCAGTTGGAATTAGACAGTGTCTAGGTCTGGAGACATGTCTGGGCTGCATGGAGTGGCAGACTGAGATGATGCCTTTGTCCACATGTCTGGCAAAGATGGTGGCGATCAGTTGCCAGCATATAGGGGGTTTGGCTGGAGCATCCACACATGACCTCTCCATGTGGCCTGGGCTTCTCATAACATGACAGCCGAGTCCCAAGGACCGGTGTTCCAAAATTCATGGGTAGCTGCAAGCCTGCTTTAGACTTGCCTTGCAAAGGATTGGATGAGCAAGTCACTGAGGCCAGCCCAGATTCCACCTAAGGGTGCTAGACCACTGGATGGGGACTGGCAAGGCCTAACTGCAGAAGAGCCAGTGGAATGTAGATATCATTCAGCCATCTTTGGAAAATATCATACAACCTGCCACTGCAGACTCACCTGAAATCACTGTTTTTATTTATTTATTTTCTTGTCCATCCCAGTGGGTTGGAAGCTCTGAGACAGCAGGGCCTTGTCTGATAGCCCAGAGAAGGGTCCTTTCACAAGACATCCACACTAAATGGGGGAAGAAAAAAAAGGAAACATTTAATGTTGCTTGTTGACAGAAGATAAAAATCTGTCTGATGAATATCAAAGAAATAACATTTTCACAAATGAAGAAAAAGCATAAGTAACTTGGATTGCTGCTAAATATTTAGAGGCAGAAGCTCCTTTACCCTCATTCACTCAATCTTTCATTTATTCGTTATTTATTTATTTATTTATTTATTTAAATATATTTTATTGATTATGCTATTACAGTCATCCCATTTTTTTTTCTCCCTTCTATTCCCGTCCATCCTGTTCCCACCTCCCACCAGCATTCCCTACCTTAGTTCATGTCCATGGGTCACACATATAAGTTCTTTGGCTTCTCCAAAGAAGCATATTTATGCTTCTTATTCTCTATACCTTTTACCTCCTTTCTCCCCATCCCACTCCCTGCCGATAACCCTCCATGTGATTTCCATTTCTGATTCTGTTCCTGTTCTAGTTTGCTTAGTTTTTGTTTTTAGTTTTTTTAGGTTCAGTTGTTGATAGTTGTGAGTTTGTTGTCATTTTATTGTTCATATTTTTGATGACCTTTTTCTTAGATAAGTCCCTTTCACATTTCATATAATAAGGGCTTGGTGATGAACTCCTTTAACTTGACCTTACTTGGGAGCACTTTATCTGCCCTTCCATTATAAATGAGAGCTTTGCTGGAGAGAGTAATCTTGTGTAGGTCCTTGCTTTTCATGATTTCAAATACTTCTTTCCAGTCCCTTCTTGTCCATAAGGTTTCTTTTGAGAAATCAGCTGATAGTCTTATGGGAACTCCTTTGTAGGTAACTGTCTCCTTTCTCTTGCTGCTTTTAAGATTCTCTCCTTATCTTTAATCTTGGGTAATGTAATTCTGATGTGCCTTGGTGTGTGCTTCCTTGGGTCCAACTTCTTTGGGACTCCTGAGCTTCCTGGACTTCCTGGAAGTCTATTTCCTTTGCCAGATTGGGGAAGTTCTTCATTATCTGTTCAAATAAGTTTTCCATTTCTTGCTCTTCCTCTTCTTCTGGCACTCCTATGATTTGTTTTGTTTTTAAAGACTTTATTTATTTATTTTCAGAGAGAGAAGGGAGGGAGAAAGAGCAATGTATGGTTGCCTCTCACATGGCCCTCCTTGGGGACCTGGCCCGCAACCCAGGCATGTGTCCCGACTGGGAATCGAACCGGGACCCTCTGGTTCCCAGCCCGCGCTCAATCCACTGAGCTACGCCAGCCGGGCTTCTTCTGGCACCCCTATGATTTGGATGTTGGAATATTTAAAGTTGTCCTGGAGATTCCTAAATCTCTCCTCATTTTTTTGAATTCTTGTTTCTTCATTCTGTTTTCATTGAATGTTTATTTCTTCCTTCTGATTCAAATCATTGATTTGATTCCCAGTTCCCTTCCCTTCACTCCTGGTTCCCTGTATATTTTTCTTTATCTCACTTTGCATAGACTTCACTTTTTCCTCTATTTTGCAACCAATCTCAGGCAACTCTGTGAGTATCCTGATTACCATTGTTTTGAACTGTACATCTGATAGGTTGGCTATCTCTTCATCACTTACTTGTATTTTTTCTGGAACTTTTATCTGTTCTTTCATTTGAGCCATATTTTTTTTTTTTGTCTCCAAGTGTCTGATATATTGTAAAGGGCAGAGCCTTAGGTATTTGCTGAGGGGTGCAATCCAGGTCTCTGCGTTGTGGTGCTACATGTAGGGGAGAAGTGTGAGATGGAACAGTGCAGCTTGCTTGGCTTTTGGCTGGCATTTAGTCATTTCCCCTGTACCCACAAGCAAATTATGCCCTTCTGGTGCTGATTCCTGGGTGGGTGGGTTTGTGTACGTTCTAGGACCCTGTGGGTTTCTCCATTGAACTCTCTTGTGAGTCTGGAGTTTCTCCAGCTTCTGCAACCCCTACAGATTTTTACAGCCAGAGATTTTGAGGCTTTATTTCCCCATGCTGGAACCCTGGGTTGCATGGACTGTCTCGCTCCTCAGCTGTTCTTCCTGGTTTATCCTTTTGGAAATGTGGGACCACTAGGTCCACCAGCCACCACCTTGCCTGCCCTGATCTGTCAGCTGCCACCTTTCCACATGTCCTCTCCACCCTGGCTGCCCGTCTCTGCCCCTCCTACCAGTCTGAATGAATGTTTCGTCTTTAACTCCTTAGTTGTTGGACTTCCATACAGTTCAATTTTCTGGCAGTTTTGGTTATTTTTTGTTTTTAAATTTGTCGTTGTCTTTTTTTTTTTTTTTTTGGTTGTACAGGAGGCAAAGTATATCTACCTATGCCTCCATGTTGGCTGGAAGTTCCTCAATCATTCATTTTTTAAAATTCAATAGATAGAAAATGCATTTTTGCCACATGCCAGAGACAGCACTAGTCTGTAGAGATTGAAAACACCCCCTGTGCTCTTATTAGTGAATTTCCATGTGACCTCCCAGTAGTAATGTTAGTACCCTTTTACTGAACATGTGCTCCATGCCAGGCATGGTGGCAAGCTATCTGCATGCCCTGAATTACTGAATTCTTACAACAACCATTGCAAGGGGGCATCAGTGGTCCTGCTTTATAAATGTGTTCACAGATTTACAGAGGTTGGGTGGCATGCCCATGACTCTATAGCTCCTGCTTTTCACTCTTTTGTATGGTCTGGCCCAATCACCCTCTGTAATTGTATGATTGGTCCCTGATAACCTTGTATAATTGTGTGATTGGGCCCTGATTACCTGTATGATTTTATGATTTGGTTCTGATTACCCTGTATGATTGTATGATTGGGCTTTGATCACTCTGCGTGATTGTATGACTGGACTGTGATCATCCTGTACCAACCTATGATCGGGCCCTGCCTAGGTCACATGTCCTATACTTCTGTTCTGGGCCATGCAGGCCACATCACTGAGACTGGGAGGAAGGAAGTGGGCAGGCCCAGAGGCTGGCTGGCAGGAATCCTGAGGTTAGGTGGCCCAAGGCAACCTCATCTCATCTCAGCAGGAGAGTATGAAAATGAAGCTGAGCCCAGGATTATGAAGTCAGCATGCTTTCAAGGGATTTGTGTAGTACTAACCTGTCTGGTGCCAAGTTTGTTTATTCTTGGCTAAATATGACTTCCTTTTTCTGGGGAAGAGGGCCCATAGTGGACATAAAACATTTCTTACAAACATCTTTGTGCTGAGCTCAGGCCTGGTGACTAAAGGTCATTTGGAGTATGTTTCTTATAGAATGCTCCAGGGGTGAGAAATCCAGCGGAAAGTGTTGGACAGAAAGCTTTTGGAAGTGGTTTGTCCCCAGTGTAGAGGTGCTATTTTCCCATATTCCCTCCTGTGGAGATGGGATGCTGGCTGGAGGTAGTTTGGTGGGAGGTAGTCTGGTGGGGAAAGGCAATGCCTCCCTCTGCTCTGTGGCCCATCATTGGCACAGTTTGAGGGCTTAGCTGCTGCTTCTTGAAGCACATTCTTGACTTGGTGGTCCTGTAAGTGTTCCAGGGCTGCTGTAACAGAGTGCTACACACTGGGTGCTTAGCAGTAGTAATAATCATCTCGTAGTTCTGGAGACTAGAAGTTTAGGTCAAGGTGTCAGCAGTGCCAGTTCCTTCCAGGTTGTAATGCAGAGTTTGTTCCAGGCTATTCCAAGATCTTGTGCCTTGCTGGTGGCCTGTGGTGTTCCTTAGCTTGTACATACATCACTCTGATGTCTGCCTTCATGTTTACATCATATCTCTCTGTGGTGTTTGTCTCTGTTTCCAAATTTCTGCTTTTATAAGGACAGTCATACTGGATTAAAGCCCACCCTAGTAACCTTAAATTAGCTGATCATGTTCAAAGATCCTATTTCCAAATGTGGTCAATATTATAGGAGGGGGACCCCCCAAACTGGAAATTATCTTCTGGAGAGTGGGCCCCTTGTAGTACAGTCTTCCCCACTAGGTGAGTGTTCTAGGAACCTATCTGTATCAGTGTGCCATCTGGTGTTGTTGTGAGAGGCTGTACTTTTCTTCAGTGAATATTTTTTGAAGTCTCTTCAACGCATTTACCCATTTTATGATGGGTGATTTATGAGCACAAATGCTCACACTTCAGCTGTCTTTGACCAAAAATGGCATGATCCCCATGCCTCACTCTCTCCATTCACCCTATGCCCCAAGTGACATTTTTTCCCCAGATGAAAAAAGTCCTCAGAGGGAAACATTTTGCCAATGTGGAAGAAGTGAAACAAAAAACAGCAGAAGCACTAAGAGGCATCAAAATGGACAAGTTCCAAAACTATTTTTAAGACTCCTGGCCAAGATGGAGGCATAGGTAGGCACACTGTGCCTCCTCACACAACCAAAAGGACAACAACAATAAAAACAAAAAACAAGAACTGACAGAAAATCGAACTGTATGGAAGTCCGACAACCAAGGAGTTAAAGAAGACACATTCATCCAGGCCAGTAGGAGGGGCGGAGCTGGGCAGCTAGGGTAGAGAGGACTCATGGCAAGGTGGCGGCTGGTGAACCCAGCGAGGCCATGGCTGGTGGAGCAGGTGGTCCCACTTTCATGTGTGGATAAACCAGGAGGAACAACTAGGAAGTGAAATAGACTGTGCAACCCAGTGCTCCAGCTCGGGGAAATAAAACCTCAAACCACTGATTGAAAACACCGATGGGGGTTGAGGTGGCAGCAGGAGTAACTCCCAGCCTCACAGGAGAGTTCGTTGGAGAGATCCACAGGGTCCTAGAATGTACACAATCCCACACACCGGGAATCAGCACCAGAAGGACCCACTTTGATTGTGGGTAGCAGGGAAAGTGACTGAAATCTGGCAGAGAGAGGAGCAAGTGCCATTGTTCCCTCTCAGACCCCTCCCCTATATAGAGTGCCACAGTGCAGCTACGTGGGTTGCCCCGCCCTGGTGCATACCTAAGGCTCTACCCCTTATACATAACAGGAGCGCTGAGAAAAAAAAATGGCCCAAATTAAAGAACAGATTAAAGCTCCAGAGAAAATACAACTAAGGCACGAAGAGATAGCCAACCTATCAGATGCACAGTTCAAAACACTGGTAATCAGGATGCTCACAGAACTGGTTGAATTTGGTCACAAATAAGATGAAAAAATGAAGGCTGTGCTAAGTGAAATAAAGGGAAATACAGGGAACCAATAGTGATGGGAAGGAAACTGGGACTCAAAACAATAGTGTGGACCAGAAGGAAGAAAGAAACATTCAACCAAAAAAGAATGAAGAAACAAGAGTTTAAAAAAATGAGGAGAGGCTTAGGAACCTCCAGGACATCTTTAAACGTTCCAACATGTGAATCATAGGCGTGCCAGAAGGAGAAGAGGAAGACCAAGAAATTTAACTTTTATTTGAAAACATAATGAAGGAGAAAATCCCTAATCTGACAAAGGAAATACACTTTTAAGAAGTCCAGGAAGCTCAGAGAGTCCCAAAGAAGTTGGACCCAAAGAGGAACACACCAAGGCACATCATAATTACATTACCCAAGATTAAAAATAAGGAGAGAATCTTAGAAGAAGCAAGAGAAAAGGAGACAATTACCTATAAAGGAGTTCCCATAAGACTTTCAGCTGATTTCTCAAAAGGGACCTTATAGGTAAGAAGGGGCTGGAAAGAAGTATATCAAGTCATGAAAGACAAGGCCCTGCATCCAAGATTACTCTGTCCAGCAAAGTTTTCATTTAGAATAGAAGGGCAGATAAAGTACTTCTCAGATAAGGTCAAGTTCAAGGAGTTCATCATCACCAAGCCCTTATTATATGAAATGTTAAAGGGGTTTATCTAAGAAAAAGAAGATCAAAACTATGAACAGTAAAATGATGGCAAACTCACAGTTGTTAACAACCACACCTAAAACAAAAGCAAAAGCAAACTAAGCAAACAACTAGAACAGGAACAGAATCACAGAAATGGAGATCACATGGAGGGTTATCAACAGGGGAGTGGGAGGCAGAGAGGGGGGAAAAGTACAGAGAATGAGTAGCATAAATGGTAGGTAGAAAATAGACAGGGGGAGGTTAAGAATAGTATAGGAAATGTAGAAACCAAAGAACTTGTATGTATGTCCCATGGACATGAACTAAGAGGCAGGGGATGTGGGTGGGAGGGGGTATGCAGGGAAGAGGGGAATAAAAAGGGGAAAATGGGACAACTGTAATAGCATAATCAATAAAATATATTTAAAAAATAAAAAAAAACCTATTTTGAGCAGTGGGAAAAAAGTCTCTATGGGTGTATTATATCAAATGGAGAGTACCGATACTTTGAAGGTGACTTAAGTTTAAATATGTAAGAATTAATACACAATTTTTGATAAATAAATTCCATTTTTGGGGTCCCCCCTTGTAGGTAATGTGGGCTAGGGCTTTCGCATCTTTTTGAGGGGGCATAATTCCACCCATGAAAGTAGTTGTTTTGAAGGTTTTCTTCTCTACTCAATCCCTCCCTTGTTCTCTCTACCCCCAAGAACAAACCCTAACCATGTGTATAAGTCAGGATACAGGCTTAGCTGTCATAACAAAAGAACCACCCCCTCCACCCATCTCCAGTGCCTCTGATGAGTACATCTTTCTTTCCCTCACATGGAACAGTACAGAAGCAGCAGCCTGAGGCAGCAGGGATGTTTGCTGGACTTCCTTTATTTGTCATACTCTAAAGACACCTGTCTCAACCTTCAGCCTGCCTCAGTGTCCCCTGGAGGTTTCCCAAAACAGATGGTTGGGCCCCGTCAAGATTGACGCCATGCATCATACCCATGTTTCCTTTCAGACAGCCAGAAGTCGTGGTCCTAGTGCTGCCTGGAATCCTCAGGTCAAAGGTCAGGGTGTGAGCTGGCTTTGGGCTTTCTCTCCTGGTCTTCTTGGCTGCTCTTTTGCCCTTACTGTCCTGAAAGAAGCACAATGTGACTGGAGCTTGGCCCTGAATCTCTGTACAAGATCCTGTGTGACAGAGCTACCATGGTCCTCAGCTTCTGAGTATTTACCTGTTGCTTGGGGAGCTAACCATACATTAGAAAGTGGCTTCAACCAGCCATGGCTGGGTGGCTTAGTTGATTGGAGCATCATCTAGTGTACCAGAGGTTTACAGGTTTGACCCATATCAGGGCACATAGTTACGTTGCCAGTTTGATCCCGGGATGAGGGGTGTACGAGAGGCAACCGATCAGTGTTGCTTTCTCACATTGATGCTTCTCTCTCTCTCTCTCTTCCCTTCCTCTTTATTTAAAATCAATAAACATGTCCTTGGGTGAGTATTAAAAAATTTAAAAGGAAAGTTGCTTCAACCATGTCTTGAGAACGAAGGGCCTTGGTTCCTGCTGAGGATATTTTAGGAACCCTGGAGAGGGCAGAGACACCTTGGTAAGCTTCTTCACTCACCTGATAAAGGTCTGGTCTGGAATCCCATCTGGCCTTTTTAGGGTGATGTCTTAATCTCAAAAACACAGCCTGAGATCAAAACTTGCAGAGAGTACAAGCCTGAGAAGTGGGATGAAGGAAAGAGGAGGCAGGTAGGACAGAGAGCAAACAAAAAGCGGGAAATATGCTGGTCAACACTTCACCACAAGTATGTGGTTGCACAACCAGGAGACAGGCATGACAGGGAGCCGTTTCAGAAGCTGCCTGCTGTATAGTCTGCCCTCTGTTTCTTCTATAAGGTCTTCAAAAGTCTCATCACATTACTATACCAGCACCAAGTTGAGAATCTGGTCATCTAATTGATATCCAAGGTGGGTGATACCCTCAGACGTAGTAATTTAAATCCAACTTCCATAGATCTGAAGGTCCATGGAGATACAGGTTATCTTTACAAGTTGGTAAAGATACAAGTTATTCACCCCTATACACCTTGCACACATTGGAGGTGCAAACACGGGGTAAATAGAAATTCCTGTTTAAAAAGGAGGAGAATGGGAGGTATTGGTCCATAGCAATTCTGGAATCCAACTAGGCAAATGTTAGAAGTTCTCTGATTAGCTCTCAAGGCTAGGAATCATTCTCTGGCTCTTGGCTTTATCTTACTGTCTCTTGGTTCTGTCCTCTTAGTCATCTTTACTTCTTTATCAAAGATGGAAGATGTTCACCTTTGAGCATCCCTCAGCTTGCATCCTGCCAGTAGAATTGTGGTCTGATGGCTTCTTTTCATTTTGTAGTGTTACCGTCCCTTTTAGCTCATGCTGGCAATGTTTTAATGGATACATTAACACTGAAACACTTTGTGGGTCTTCTGTGAGTCTTATTGGGCTATTTGAGCCAATCCCTTCTCTACTTTGGGGTTCTCTGAAACAGGTGAAGGGCAAAACCCTTCAGCTTTCTAGAGTCCCCGTTGCCCAGTTGACGGGAATGGTGAGTTACATACTGAAGCACTCGAAAGGTCCTCTGTATGTGTAAACAGTCCTCTAATGCTTCGGTCACTCTGAGGTCTCAACAAAGGATGGTTCAGTCAAGCTATTGGCTTTACTTCTATCTTTCTTCTCTCATATTTACTACAAGTAGCAAGAAGAAACTAGAAAGAATCTTGTCCTTTAAAAAAGTCTTCTTAGCTGGACCTCACAGGCCATTAGGTACAAGTTCTGCATTCCACATAGCTACAGATGACATTGTTGCTAAGCTTTCTGATGCTACGTAACAAGGATCTCCCTTCCTCCAGTTCCCTATAGCATGTCCCTCAGTTCTCCTTGAGTTCTCACTGGCAGTGTTCTCAAAACCCAGATTTCTGCTAACAGTCTGTTCAAGGAAATTTAAGTTTTCTCCGTCAAGCTCCTGCACGCCTGCCCGGCATTCATCTACTGCCCAGTTTCACACCCACTTCCACAGTCTTAGGCGTTCACTGTAGCAGAACTACACAGGTACTAAAATTATTCTTAATTATCTCTTGTTATATAACACATTAATCCAAAACTATGTCTTAAAACAAGAACAATTATTACCTTAGTTTCTGTGGGTCAGGAATATGGACAACACTTAGCAGGGTCCCCTCTTCAGGGTTTCTCACAGGCTGCAATGCCAATGTCGCCTGGGCTCTGATCACCTCAAGATTGCCTGGGGAAGGGCCTGCCTCTAGCTCCCTCACACAGATGTGGACGGGATCTGGTTCCTCACAGGCTGTTGAGCTGAGGCCTTAGTTCCTTGCTGGAACACCTTGTTCATCAAAGGAGGAGGCTGGGAAGGCAAGAGAGAGTGAGAGCAGGACTAAAGTACCAGACCTTTACACCTCAGAATTGGAAATGGCATCCTGTCATCTTTGCCACATTTGACTCTTTAGAAGCAGATCACTAGGTCCAGCTTGCCCATACACACCCATGCATATACACACATGCTACTCAAAAACACATACACATGTACACACTCACATACATATTGATATACATATAGACATATCCACACACACACACATTAAAAACTCATATATTCACAGGCATGCATGCTCACACACATGCATGATACATGCATATACATACACACATGTATACACACATACCCACAACCTACACACACATACCTGTACACATATACATGTGTATCCAGGCATGCACACACAAGCACACACAGGGAAAAGTATGAATACCAGGAGGTGGAAATCACTGGAAGCCATCTCAGTAGTTGCCTAGCACAAGAAGGAAGCCATGAGCAGGCCCATCTGGAGTCCTCTTTGCAGTTTCTAAGGCAGGAAGCGTCTGTCCCTTTGGCCCCTTTCCTTGGCCTTATAACAGCAGCTGGGGACTTTAGCTCCAGGATGATGCACCGCATGGCCAGTGGGTTGGTGCTAGCCGAGGCGCTCAGCTGTGGTCATGGGCCAGGAATCCTCCACTCCTCCCTGCCTGTGCCCTGGGCTTCCTCACAACAGGACTGCTGGGTTTTCAGAGCAATCACGTGACAGTGATCCACTAGAGGCCTCCCTAGTTCTGTGAGCCCAGGTCTGCTGAACTCTTGTTAAGGCAGGCCTGGAGGTGTGCTTAGGTTGGGGGGGATGGACAGGCACTCCCCTGGATGGGTGAGTGGTGAGATCGCAACAAGAAGAACTTCTGGGAGGGGACACTGTAGAAGCCCTCGGTGAAAATGATTCTTCCCCGCTGGCCAGTCAGATAGTTCAGTACCACCTAGAGAGGGAGGCATTAATTCATTCTTTTAAATCCTCCCAGAGTGCACGCACAACCTAAGAGGTGGGCTGCAGACCTGGACTCACGATGGCCTCCACAGGCAGGATGCCTCCTCAGGGATGCCTCCTCATGGGTATGCTTTATGGGAAATGTGAGTCTTTTCACACTGAAAAGTCAGAAGGACTTGTTCACTATCTGATAAGACTTGCCCCACTTTGCTGCAAGTGACTTGTTCCCTGCCAAGACTTACCCTCAGCCAAAGTGATGAGGCAGTGCCTGATGAGAGGAGAAGTGCCTGAGGGGACACTGGGACCTCAGGGATAGGTCACCAGATGGTGCTACCACTGGGCAATCCGACCTCCTGCATCCTCTCCCAAACCTAGAGGTAGCAAGGCTGTGTCCCTGCTGAAGGCGGGCCCCTGAGCCTGCCTCTGAGGTCACACCACTGGTGCACTTGGCAGAATGTCCTCTTAGTGTGTCTGGAACATGATTCTGTACTGTCTCTCCATGTTTTCCTGAGCACAGGGTGGTGGCCATGCTACAAGCCTACACACTCTAGCAGCCAGAAATCTGTGCCACAGGATCCCCAGAAAAGCCCCTCACTGGTCTATGAGAAGCCATGATGGCATTGTGACCCCAGGGCGGGCAGGCAGAGATGGGGCCCGAAATGGAGTGCTGGACCAGAGGCTGCTTCTATCCTTCATTCCTGTCTGTAAATTAGAGGCTGTATCTCACTCTCTGGCTCTCCCCAAATTCTCGTGGGCACTGGGGCCATGTCTTCCAGCTGACTTCCTGCCTCCTGCCCTCCCCCTGGCTTTAAGACTTGGCCTCCTCCAGCTCCACTGCCACTTGCCCCTGGTATTCCTTTTGGCAGTAGTGCTCTTGACAAGAACAGCCAAGCCTTCAACTGGGTTAATAGACTATTTTCTGGTTGTGTCCTTTTCCCTAATTAGCTTAGTGGATGTAAGAATTCTTAGAATCTCCCTGTGCTCTATTTTGTAAAATAGTAGTATTATTAACCACCCTCTCTAGCTCCAGAGTTGCATGATCAATAATCAATATCAACTGATGTTTATGCTTTGTGTTAGATTCACCTATATGAGCTGCGCAATCTTCACAACAGGGAAACTAAGGCGCAGAGTGACTGGCCCACAGTGGGCACTGAGGAATTGTACAATTGTGCAAGAGTTTAAAAGCTTGTCTGTAAATCCTGAGACACCCTTGCCATCCAGAGGAGGATTGTAATCTTTCTCCTCATACATATGGGCTGGCTTTAGTGATGGAAAGGAAAGTGTGTGGCTTTGAGTCTGGGTTAGAAAAGATGACACTTCTCCCTGATTCTCTGAGGGCTCTTATTCTTGGATCCCAGCTGCTGTCCTGGGAGAAGCCCTGCTGCCCCAGGAGAAGCCTTGGAGACAGAGGTCCCAGCAGACAAGCAGTATCACTGCCCATGCTTGCCTCTGGGTCAACCCAAGCTGTCTCCACTGAGCCCTCCTCAATTTGTAGATTTGCGAGCAAAATTAACGTGGCGGTGTTTTCAGACATGACATTTTGAGGGGGTTTGTTACCCAAATGGATGACCAGAGCACCAGGTCTGTGTGTCTCCAGGGTCCCTGCCAAGAAGAAGAATAAAATAAAAAGGAGGCTGACATGTCCCTCTTCTTCTAGGTCTGCTGCCCGGTTTTTATCTTGCCCACCATTGTGAAACCAGAGCTCCAACAGCCATCAGTGATGAAGGCCACCCTGGTGCTGATGCTGTCATTTTCTGTTTGTTGTGCAGCCCATGTGACTCTGGTCCCTGGCAGCCCAGGCCAGCCACTGGAGATGTTTGGTTCAAACATCTCCAGTGGCTTGACTTACATGGGCTTGACTTACCTCTTTAGAGGAAGGAGGTGACTAAGGGCCTCTTGCCACATCTTGGTACCAGTAGAGTGGGTGCCTGGATTTGGAAGATGGTGTTGTCTCCCCTGCCTTTGGTGTGGTGGCATCCATCAAAAACCTTGACCTTCTTGCAAGTATTTCATCTAAATGTTCCCATGAAAGACATGGACATTGGTGATGTGCTGTTCTAGCTCTGCCCTTTGGGAGTGCATCTGCAGAGACCTGAGCTGCGTGCTGGAGCCCCACAGCCTGTCAGGGCAGAGCCAGCTCCCTGACCCCTCACCAGGGTGGTGGGACCACCACTGCCACCTGAAGGTTCAGGGACAGACACTTAAACCAGCAGCTGAGGGGCATTTTGGGTGTGTTGCATTCCATACCGAACCTTTTTACCAAGGATTTACCAAGGATTCTTGGAGCAAGTGGTTTATGTATGTATGTATTTTATTTATTGATTTTAGAGAGAGAGGAAAGGGAGAAAGAGAGAGAGAGAAACATTGATTTGTTGTTCCATTTACTTATGTATTCATTGGTTGACTGTTGTATATGTCCTGACCAAGGATCAAACCAGAATCCTTGACGTATCGGGGACAACACTCCAACCAATTGAGCTACCCAGCCAGGGCTGGAGCAAACATTTTTAAATCTGAGACCCGGTGGACTCTGGGCACTATTGAAGGCAAATATATATGCAATAAGTTAGCAATGCATTTTTAAAATAAAAGTTTACCATCTTAACCATTTTTAAGTGCAGAGTTCAGTAGTGTTAAGTGCACTCACATTGTAGTAAAACAGATTTCTGGAAACTTTTCATCTTGTAAAGCTGAAACTGTACCCACTAAACAACCCCCCATTCTCTGAGCACTCCAGCCCTGGCACCCATCATTTCACTTTATGTCTCTATAAATTTGAGTACTCTGGTACTCTCATAAGTGGAATCATACAGTGTTTGTCTTTTTTTGTAATTGGCTTATTTCACACAGCGTGATGCCCTCAAGGTTCATCCATGTTGAAGCATCTATCACAATTACTTTCTACTTTAAAAGCTGAGTAATATCCCATTGTATGTACAGACCCCAGTTTTTTTTCATTCATCCATTGGTGCATACTGGCTTGCTCCCACCTCTTGGCTATTGTGAATAGTGCTGCTATGAACTTGAGCGTGCAAATGCAATGTATTTTTGTGTGTGCCTTGGGTCTGTGATGATGGCTCCTTTCTTCTTGGCCACTGTGGGCTCCCAGCAATTCATGGGGCCCAGGCTGCAACTTGCCCTGTGAGCTCCCTGTAGGACAGACACATACATGGCCTGGCCTCCCTGGAAGGGTGTGCTGCAGCAACTTGGGCAGAAACTGACTGCAACAGCTGTCAGATGTCCTCACATTTAAGTGGTCCAGGTGCCACCAGATGCAGCCCATGAATTACTCGTAACTAGTTTCCTGACAGCCATAGTTGTCATTCCACCTGTTGCAAAAAAAAAAAAAAAAGGCTCAGGTTTCTTTGGCCAGGTCCGGTCGAAGGGTTTCCAGTGCCAGTTACACAAATGCAGTTGCAGGCCTGTGCCTCTGGACCTGTTGCTAGATTGTCTGCTGAATCTGCCGGGCAGACCCAGGAAGTTTGAGAAATCCTAATGGAGCAATCCAAGAGAGCACACAATGAAGCCAAGTTTATTGCAGATAGATATGAAGCTGCGGACTTGGAGTCTGACTACGCAGCTGTGTAAAATTGTTCAGCAACCTGGCCAGCAGATACTAAGCAGAGTGAAAAACTGGCTGTAAAATTCGATAGGCTGCTGGGGCTTGTAAGATAAATGAGGTGAGGTGGGGGAAGGGAGTGGGAACTGGGCCCAAAGGTTGTGCTCTGGGTGGCTTGCAGACCTATGGGGCAGTCTGGGCATTAAGACATATGATAGCCACCCAGGAGCTCCTTTCAGAGCAAAAGTAAAAAAGGACTGATCGGAGGCTGAACTCTGTGATAAATGATAGAGGCGAAGGAGAGAGGGTCATAAACTGGGGAATTTAGGAGGTGTCAGGATGCAAAGATCAGTGGGGAAGAGAGAAAAGCCTGATTGCGTTTCTCATGGAGTATTGGTTAGCTCCCAAATCCATCTCCTGTTGGATGTTGTTGCAGCAACTTTTGAATACCAGATTTTGGGCAGCGCTCTGGCAAGGATCAGCAGCCCCAAATCACAGCGAATAGCTCAGAGACAATGACAATGCTACTAGGACCAGAGGGCATGGCATGAGGCCAGGAGACCAGCCGTGGTTCCATCCAGCCTCCGAAAATGTGAGGCTGTGCCAGCAGCGGCAGTGGCCGCATGCCCACCTCTCCCCACCTCCCTCTCTTCCTGCCTGTTTCTTACTCAGGGATCCAGCCTGTTTGCCCATGATGACCCCACAGACACGGATCAGCTGTAGACTGAATTCTGGGAGCTACTGTAAGGACTGCCAGGCTCAGCCCCATGTGACCTGGAGCTGGGCACGCTGGATGGTGGCCAAGCCCTGATACCATGCTGATGGCTCTGTGATCACTATTTCCTCTTTTGTGAGTATGGGTTTGGATTGAAGTGCATTTCAGCAAGAGAAGAAGCAGTAGAGTTGCTGCAGTCATGGCTTAGTTTTCCCCAAAGGATTGGCTTTGTACAGGGGTGAAACCTTAAAGCTAAATTCAGGGTATTTGGAAGTGAACAGAAAGGTGGAAAACCATATAGCAGAGCAACTGCCTGGAGCCAGAATGACAATGGGAGGGAAACTGAGATCCTGTGCTTAATGAATAAGAAAAACATGCAAATGAGAAATTTTGAACCAGGTACTAACCCACGAAACCAGAAAAAGGCCAGCAAAGTAAACCTAAAGAAAATGAAGAAAGGATGAAAAACAAAGGCAGTAGTTTTGGAAACATTAAACAAGTGAGAGACAAATCCAGTGGATGTGATTGATGAAATCAAAGTTCAGACCTTGGAAAATAACCCTTCCCTCCCCTCAGACTACAAAGGCACCCACAAATGTGTAGATCTGATCAAGTCAGAAAGAGAATAGATGCAGCAGGAGGGGTAGGAGGAATTCAATTATAAGAGACTAATATGTAAATTTTACTTGAATAAATCTGGATCTCCAGATAGAATTTATAGTTTTCTCAGAAAATAAAGCCAAACTGCCTCAAGAATAAGAAAAGTTCTGAATGTACCAAAAAGTTACAGAACAAACGAAAGATGTTATAAGAGCTCTGCCTCTGTGAAACTTAGCACTGTAGTCACATGGCTTGGGAGACTCACGTAACTTTAGAGGGACAGTCCGTCCCCACACTATTTAAGGTGTTTTTCAGGGATTAAAAAAAGAGAGGAAGCTTTGCATGTAATTCTAAAAGAGTAGAAACATACTTGATAGTAGAATTGAACAAAAAAGTATGTAAAAAAGTATATAAAATACATATAATATTGTATTTAATGATACTGTTTTGGAAGCATTTCCATTATTATCAGAAAGCAATACTTGAATGACTATGGCAGCTATAGATATCCAACATTGTTTATGAGGTCCCAGAAAAACAGGGAAAATAGACATATATATTAAAAGGGAGAGACAGAATTTTAATTATTTGTATGTAAAAATTCAAGATTTAAATTGCACTACTTTGAACTCAGTTTAATTATATAGCCTGATCCAAGATAAATTTACAAACTATAATTATTTTTACAAATGCCAGCCACAGGATAAGTTTTTTAGAAAAGGTCCTATTCACAATATCATGTAATAAACATAGATCTGTGATAGGTATTGTTATATCTATTGTTATAAACTGAACTGTGCTCTTCCCCATCCCCAAAACAGATATTGAAGTCCTGACCCTGGTACCTCAGAATGCGACTGCATTTGGGAGTATGGTTATTGCAGATGTCATTAGTTGAGATGAGGTCATATTGGAGAAGGATGTGCCCTAATCCAACATGACTGGTAACCTTATAAAAAGAAGAAATTTGGAGACAAATCCACATACAGGGAGATACCTTGTGCACATGAAGGCAGAGATTAGGATGATGCTTCTCCAGACCAAGGAACTCCAAACATTGCCATCAAACCACCAGAAGCTAGGGGACAGAGTCTCAGCCTCTGAAGGAGCCAACACTACTGACACCATGATTTTGGACTTCCGGTTTCCAGAACTGTGAGACAATAGCTGCTGTTGTCTCAGCCATCTTGCCTTGGGTCTTCGTTATGGTGGCCCTAGCTAACTAATATACCTATATGCAGAATACTAAAAGCTTTGACTGAAAGATCTAAAAGAAGTCTTGAACAAAGAGAGAAATACATTATATTCTTGGGTGGAAGAAATTGCCTGCAAGAACATAGGTACCTTGTAGCACTGGAGTTCCTCTCAAAGGCTGTGGTTGCTAGGAAAATGGCAGGAGGTGCCGAATCGCTCCTGCAACCCTGTAGTATTTGGGAGAACAGGATATGCTGGACCCCACAATTCCTGGACCAGGGCAAAGCTGGCTGCTCCTCATCTCCCTGGGCCCCCATTCACTGTCACCAAGCCTTCTCCCTGTGAAGGGGGCAGCCCCTTCCATTGGGCAGGGAACTATCAGCCAATTCCCAGGAGTGAAGAACTGGGTCCATCCTTCTAAGACATCCATGTGATGAACAGACCTTTTGAGGCATTAGGTGGAGGAAGACTATTATCTTGGGGAGTTTCATTAAATCACCAGCATTATCAGTCTCTTGCTTGTTATGGGGTACTTGTCTCGTGGGAAGGGGTCATGCAGGGCTGGTGAGGGTGCCCAAGGGCTGTCCCAAGGACACATAATACCTGCAGAGCCTTGGCTTTGCTCAACACAGGTGAGCTCACCACGGAAGGTTCCTGACCTCATTACTGCCCAGCATTTTCCTGGCTTCCAGAATTGCCTGGATTAGCTACAGTTTTTTCTTCTCATTAGCAACCATGAGCATTGCCTGATAGAGGAGGACCTGCACTATCCGAGGCTCACAGTGAAAATTCTCAGATTAGCAACCTCAGGGTCCATTGAAGGATTCAGCGTGCACCAGGCCCATGTGGGAAGCTGTGTGATATGCTCCTTGTTGTAATTGTCTGAAGTGTTTCACCCCAATCGGAAGATTTTAAAGATTTTAAGCCTGGCACATCTGGAAGCAGCAAGTCTCACACTTCAGGGATGGTTGTTAAAATGCACATTTCCAGACCTGGCCTCCTCACAATTCTAATACACAGTATGTGTTTATGTGTGTATGTGGGTATATTTGTGTGTATATGTGTGTGGTGTGTCACACGTGTGACATGTGTATGTGATAGGTGTTTATATGTGATGTGCATGGAATATCCATGTATAAGGTATGTGGTATGGCATGCATATGCGTGGTACATGTCTGTATATGTGTGGTGTGAGATTTGTGTGTGGCATGTATATGTGATGTGTGTGGGTATATATCTGGTATACATGTGTGGTATGTGTGCGATGTGTTTTTATGTGTGATGTGTGGTGTGTATATCTGGCATGTGTATGTAGTGTGTTTGTGATATGTGTGGTGTGTATGATGTGTGTGGTGTGTAATGTGTATGGTGTGTGGTGTGTATGATGTGTGTGGTGTGTAATGTGTATGGTGTGTGGTGTGTATGGTGTGTGCGGTGTGTATGATGTGTGTGGTGTGTAATGTGTATGCTGCGTGGTGTGTATGATGTGTGTGGTGTGTAATGTGTATGGTGTGTGTATAGTGCATGCGCTGTGTATTTACATATATGTGGTATGTTCATGTTCTCTGTGTGGTGTGTATATATGTTGTGTGTATGTAGGACACACATGTGCATGTGTATCAGGTTGTGTGTATCATGTATGCATGTATATGTGGTGTCTGTATGTGGTCTGTGTGCAGTGTATTTATGTGCATGTGCAGTGTCCATGGTGTGTGCATGTACATGCATGTTACGTGGTGTGTGATGTATGCACAAAGGCATGGAGAAGGTGGGAATCTTCATTGGTAACCAGTGATCCTGCTACAGAAGTTCTGGAAATCATTCTGTCCCCAAACCCTGGACCAGGGCTTAGCTAATAGGAATTTTCATTCACAGACTATATACTAAATATGGTTAGAATACGGAGAAACAGTCTGGAGAGTCTTTAAAAAGAAATAAATGCCATACTGGCTGGGATGCCAAGTTCGGTAAACTTGGGCCTGTCTTACTTCCTGCAGTCCTCACTTCCTTACTTCCTGAGAAGGCTGAGGTGCTCAGTCTCAGCTCCGGTCTGTTTATCCAGCATGCAGGGTTTGCACAGTTTGGTCAAGCAGCAGGAGTCTGCGTTCACACCCACCCTCTTGGTCAGGGCGTTAGTGTGTGTCAGCGGACAGAACACTGCGTACCCGAACCTGCCTTTCTGTCAGCACTGGGACATCTGTCTCCTGCAGCACCCTGGGGGCTGTTCGTGTGCAGCCCTCCCATTCCTCCTGGAGCGGCCCTTCTCACGGTGGTGCCCTGAGCCACTTCAAGGTCCCTCTCCTCTACACGGTTCTGCTCCCTGGCTTTGCCAATAACTTATAGTCTGGGTTGGTTCAAAGAATAGTCTAGTTAATTCATAAAACAACAGATTAGTAGCTGAATTAGTTTATCTTAGAAAATCCCAATAGCAGTGTATTAAGTACTTTGATCTTTGAAAATTTATTTAATCTTTATTATGCAATATATGAGTTTGTTGCATTTGGGTGCTAGGTCAAGACATTCATATCAAATGTTTTTTGATATCATACATACAGATATCCCTGTCTCTATTTCCCTCTCTATCTCCATTTCTATCTATCTCTGTATTATATACACTGTGTTACCCAATGGAATGTCAATGGAATAAGCTATTCTCCCTCCACCTGCTCTCTCAGTTCCTTTTCCCATGATGATATTGTCTTCATATCACGTGTGAAGTGGTTCTAAGTTGTATCTCTGGCCATGTGATTAGGGTTCACAGTCCTCAGCTCCTGTTCCCTCAGTCTGCTATTGTCTGGCTGGCATCCTTCTTGCCTTTTGGTGCCCACTTAGTCTTGTTCTCCACACACAGTCAGTCCACTGTGGGTCTAAAGACAGATGTTCCCTCCAGCAGCTGCCTGGACCTGCCTTCTGCAGGTTGGCGTCTCATCCTCTGTGCTCACCTACCATGGGTGGATTTCTGGCACCCAGCACTCTCATGGCCACGTTTCCCTCCTCATGCTGGCTTTCTGGGCTGTCCAAGGATCTTTCTCCAGAGGAGATCATAAATCTTTAATGAAGGAACTGTAGGTCCTCTCTTGCCTCCTTCAACCACTAGGTCTCCCTGGGGGCTGAGTGCAGGCCACTCCCTGCAGCGGGCTGGGGCTGAAGACTGCTCACTGCTGGGGGTTTCACTGTCGCTGCACCCACCCTGGAGGTAGGGGAGAACTGAGCACTCTTCTGAGAGCCTGACGGGCCCCCTCGACTTTTCAGTCCTGTGGCTTTCGAACGAACTCCTGAGTCTCAAAAGAAGCAGCTCTTTAACCTCCTGATGTGCACAACAGAGGAAGGCAGAGCCCGCACCACTGTGGGTGGGCCCTGCAAACCCTCACGCCACGAGCACCCCAGGAGGGCTCAAGAAACCCGAGATCTGGGGAACAACAGAGCCTGGAGTTGGGGACTTTGTCACTAATATTTATACAAAGGGTTCCAAATTTGTTTCCTTCCAGGGCTTAAGGAAGCAACATTTGGATACGTTTTTAGTTGGAAAGCAAAGGCTCTTTTAGTTAAAGTGTCTTTTGTATTTGCCCTTCTTTCTTCTTTGCATTTTCAGGAAAAGTTGGAAAGGAAGAAATGAGTCTGCTTTTTGATGAGCAATTTTTGCTGTGTAGGTGGAGGAAGGACGTGGCCCAGGAGACAGGGAAGCGTGCACACAAATCTTCTGGTCTACACCCCCCTCTCTGGGCAGGACTCTCCGACATTTCACAGACTTACACATCCCATTTCGGTCATGGAAACGTTGCAAACGCAGCTTGCAATTCTTTCTTCTCCATTCCTAGTTGGCCTCTAGAGAGAGAGGAGGCAGTGCTTTCTTGGATGATGGATCCCAACCCACATCACTGTTGAAAGGAACGCCACTGTGTCTGGCTGTTCTCGGAAAACCGACGTGGAGGGAATGGAGCTTTGTCTCCCATCAGCAAGTCTGGGCAGCTCCAAGGTCACATATGAGCAGTAACTTTCAGGCTCCAAAATCTAAAAAATAATGCACGGGTGCTCTGCTCGAGCCACTGCACAATCGGGTGTGTTTGTGGTCTGACGTGCTCACAGCGACAGATAAACGATCCCCCCTGTTATAAGTGGCAATTGGTGAGGGAGAAAGTGTGTTATGTGGCCACTATGTGTACCTCTCTAGAAAGTTCAGGTCGAAGGCAGAATCATAGAAAATCCTTCCACCCCCCACAGTCCACTCGTTGAAATTTGCTTTCCAGATAAATCTGCTATCCTCAGAATTTTGGGAACGGAGAGTCATTTAGTGCCTTCCAGAGACTCCTCTCCTTCCTTGGTGCTTGGCCACGCTGTGGCCACATTTTCTTTCCTGGTTCCACACAGAAAGGAACCAGGTGCTGGGAGGGGATCTGCAGAGAAACCCAGGACCTTAATTGTTGTGACTATAACAGATGGACTTGGGAAGGGACATGGATCCTTGTTTTGTGTTTTCAGTAGTGGTGGGAGCTTTGTGAATTTCTCCTCTGATGGAACTGTGATTGGTGGTTGGGTCTGTTAAAAAGACTTGTCACACAGCCTGGCAGTGAAAGGTCACATTGCGATTTCCTAATCCTGGGTGCTCAGATGGTTAGGGAACCCACGTTAACATTGGGCAGTGTGCATGGGTGAGGAAGCACGATCTGCACGCCGGCCCTTCCGGCAGCTGTGTTCACGGGACTGCTGGTGCCCACGAGCAGGGCCTGGCTGCTGTCCATGGTCAGTATTCACTGACACTTACCATGACCTCAAGGTGGTACTTACTGGACAACAACTAACTTGTCATTTAACAAAACCCATTTTTTTTTTTTTTGTAGCTCTAGTTCACTCTGGTTTCCTTTGTAATATTATGCCTTTTATCACTTTGAAAACATTGTTCCATGAAGGTGTCCACAGGCCTTACCAGACTTCCCCAAGAATCCACACACGCAAGCTGTTCTAGCCCCCGGGGCAGATATGTGCCCGTGGGCAGGATGAGAAGGTGAAGCTTCCGGTGCCTTTCAAACCAGTGTGTGGGGGTGCGGTTGGCGCCTGGTCTGTTAATAGTAAAAATTTTGTTCCTTTTTGTACAGAGGAAGGACATGATTACAAGTGGGAATGTACACAGAATTTCAACTTCGATGAAATCACCTTTTAGAGAGGTTTTCTTATCACTCAACACAGAAAAAGTGTTTTCTATACTCAGGGAGGATAGAGGTAATGTAGATGGGTAGAAAGACAAACTCTAGTACAAAATATGCTTCAAAAGTTCTTTTTTGGCGTGGTTCTTGGGGTCAGTGAAACATGTAGTAATTGTTGAGATGGCCACTTTTGGAAGAGTCACTATTGTTCAATTGATAACATTAGCAGAGAATTCCAATGTTCATTTCACATGCATGAGCGCTCTGTGGCAGCGCCATGGTTCACAGTGGAGCTCCCCGAGGACCGCTTCCTGGGGGCCGAGGGTGCTCACTTTCGTGGTTACTTCTGACCACTGACAAGTGTACCCTGGCTGCCAGCCAGGGCCCGGAGTCTGCTCCCCAGCGGGCCCTGTTTTCTCAGCAGCTGCAACTTCAGTTTTCATGAAAAATAACATTTCTTAGTGTTGTTTCTAGTGTTCTTCTTAGGCATAGATGATTATATTGTACTTTAAACATTTATAATTAGAATACAAAATCCCAGAAATTTCCGAAGCTTTCACATAAATAGCAAGAGTGAAAACAGTTCCACCTGCCAGTTAATTCCATCTGCGGAGGCAAAGCTGTTTTGAAAAGAAATAGACATTTTCACTTTTTTGTTAGTGTCCTATCTTCTCTTTAGTTCCTTTTGCAATTTTCTGAGCCAGACTGTTTCGGAGGAGGCTCACCAAACAGGTGAGGACCATATGGCCTGCATCTGCCTGACAAACCCCAAGCAAGCATTGGACCTGCGCACTTGCTCCTCTCAGCCTGGGCTGGGCGAGCGCATGCGCTCAACGTCCTGTCTTTCTCATCTTTGCTTTCAGGGATGCTGCTGTTGTTGCCACCGGCTTAGTCACCTCTCACCGGTATTGGAGCCCACACTGCCAGATTCATGGGTTGTCGAGTCTCGGCGAGGTGGGAAATTGAAAGTTCAAGATCTTATAGTGCCTGTACTCAGTAAGAAAACAACAAAACACCAACTCTTATTTGGTTTTGTGGGTATTCTGCCTCCCTTTATGCATCTTATGGGTTTGCTGCTTGATCACTTTGACGAAGGGACAGAAAGAGCCCTGGATCAGTCAGTTCCTTATACACCCAAAGCAACAAGGGCAGGAGAGGGCTTGAGGTCTGCCCCTAAGGCCCTGGTCACCATCCCAGGTAGAGGAGGAGAAAGGATGCAGTAGTAACATCCAGACAGGCTTGGGGTTGCAGGAATACCCAGGCTGGTTCTCCACTTCCTAGTGCACAGGTCTGAAAGTCTGGGGCCCACTCAGAGGAGCCCGGATACAACAGGAGACACCTCAGAGGTGACTGCGGGGCCATGAAATGAGGGAGCCTGGCCAAGGGTGGACTGGGGAGGCTGGTGTCAGGGCATCTCCAGAGGCCCTGCACATTCAGGAGAGAACATCAGTCTCCGCTGGGACCGCAGTCTTTGCATGCTGCACGGACGGAAGGGCCCAGCTGCAGCGCTTGCACTGTGTCAGCCTGGCCAGCCAGGCACTGCGCCTCCCAGAGTGCCCCCATAAATTGGTTTCCTGTTCCCACATAAAAAATGAGTCTCACACACCAGTACCCATTTATTAGCTCACAGCGTTCGTGGGCCAGGAGTGAGGAAAAGTTCATTTAGGTCTTGTGCTCTGAGTCCCAAGGTGTCAGCTGGGCTGCATTCGCAACTCAAGTCTGGGCTAGAGAGAGCTCACTTCTGCGGCCATTCATGTTGGTGGCAGAGCTTATCTCCTTAGGTGGACTTAGGACTGAAGTTCTTATGTTCTTGAGGGCTGCCAGGCCCTTGTCCCAGTTCCCTCCCCAGCCCCTCAGCAGCTCCCTTTTTCAAAGCTGGCAATGTGAAGACGACCTCTGACTTCAGAGAGGTCATCATCCTTTTAAGGGCTTTCATCGGGTAAAGTCAGGCCCTCCCAGAACCATCTCTTTTTGATTACTCTAACTTTTGACTTGGGACCTTAATAACATCTGAACACTTCCTTCACCTTTGCCTTGTCTTACTGGTTAAAAGCAGGATTGAGGCCCTGCTGCCCTCAAGGGAAGGGGTCCATGGGTGTGGATCCCAAAAGCAGGAGGTTATAGACGGTTTTATGATCCATCTGCACACCCTCCCTGGGAGATGCCAGGTTGGAGTTTTGCTCAAGAGAAATTTGTGCAGGATTTGGGAGGCAGCAGTGAAGTTGGGGCCACTTAGCCCCTCTGGTCAGTTTGGGAAGCCAGGGGCTGCATGCCATGTGCTGTTTGAGCAGACTCTAGGTCTCCTGTGTTGTGGGTGCAGGAGGTGAGGTGAATGTGGGTTGCTTTTTTAAAAATTTTTAATTTTTTAAAATATATTTTATTGATGGACGTGGTTTCCTGCTCACACTGGCCGGTTGGCCTGCACCAGAGGCAGTGCTCGTTCTTCCAGCCGCCTGCCCTTGGGCAAGCTGATCCCTCTGCATCTTGTTTTCTCATTTCCTGCACTCTTGGGTTTGCATCTGATGAAGTCATGACAGTACCCAGGATCACTGAGCATGGCTAGGGTCCCGAGTGACCAGGCCAAGCACTGTGTCCTCATCAGGCCACTGTGCTGTGGAAACCCTTGCTTGTCACAGGAGCTGGTTGTTGGTTTCACTCTTTTCAGCAAAGGGCCGCCCATGAGACTTCATCTTACATATGGAGAAGCTTGAGCAAAGAGGTGAGGCTGCTTCGCTAGGGTCAAGCAGGATGAATGAGATTTAAACTCGTGACCTGTTGTCAGAGCCCACTGGTGACCTCAGTGTGTGCACCCTGAAGCACAGAGGCCCCAGGAACGCCCTCCAGGCCTCCACCTTCACGGCTGTGGCAGCCCAGTTCCCCTCCCATCGCTGCTGGAAGAGGTCTTTCAGGCTCCAGCATGATGCTTTGCTAAGTAGCCCAAGGGCTCCTCTGCAAAAGCTCCCAGTCCCTGCAGACTTCTGTCCCTTTCCCCCTTGATCCTTGATGCCTCAAGGAGATTTTGACAAATGTTCTTTATCCCTCCAACACTTTATTATGATTACAGGTTTCAATGCCTATCTCCTGGCTGACCGACCAGTGAGCTCTTTGAAGACAGGCAGCCACATCTTTTCTTGCATGCCCCCAGCACCTAGTTCGTTACCTGAGAGTTCCAGGCACCTGTCAAACGCTTGTTGAGTGACCGGATAGAGAAGATGGAGATACAGAGGTGTGAATGACAGAGATGGAACGACACTTGGGTTTCACTGTTGACCCGGTGAGTAGAATCTTTGCCACTGGTTGCTCTTGGTCACCTCTAAAAGAAGAGGGAGGCTTTGTCAGCACCAGGTGATGACAGTGACCACCTCCCTGACTCTCTTCCTAGACCTATGGCTCCTCCAAAGATTCAGTCTAGGGTTTTGATAAAGTATGAGAGATTGTTTGAGCCAAAAGCATAGACTGTGGGTTTAGCAGAGGTGAGTCTACATTCTGTTTTTGTCACCAGTTAACCAGATGCGTGGGCCATAGTTTCCTCATCTGTAAATGTGGAGATGGTGATAATCCCAGAGTTCAAGGTGGCTGTGCGCTTCAGCTCCCAGAGGACTGACAAAGGCTGACATTCTTTTACTCACTCAGCAAACACTCACTGCATCCCAATGTGCACCCTGCTCCAGGGCAGGTCCTTCACTCTGAGGAGGAAGGCCTGGGAGCGCTCTTGTGTGGGGAGGCCAGGCACTGAACAGAAGACTGGGACTCGGTAACAGTACTGTCATGCCAGAGTGGCATGGGCCAAGGACCTGTGTTAGGGTGGGAATGATGGAAAATAAAGGAAGGCTTAAATAAAAAGCAACAAAAACCTGTCTGTAAGCTGAGTTTCGAAGACAGGACCCAGGGAGGGCACACAATATAAAGGAGATTCTCTCCACTCACTGTCATTCATTTATTTATAATCAAGTACAGCTAATCCCACACTTTTGCAACTGTTCCATTCCAAAGCGTCCTTCTCAACTTGAACTTGGCACGACAAAATTGCTTTGGATTTAAATATACAGAATCCTTTGTATATGCACAGTCCTTTATATCTGTTTAATTCCCAAATACTTCTTGATGTAGAAGCAATGTGAATTTGTGTGAAGTGGCGGGGGGAGGTTTGGTCACATTCACACTTCAATCCACTCATTTTGTCTTCTTACCTGTGAGCGGATCCTGCCCTTCCCGGATCAGTGCTTCGCCGGCGTGAGCACCGCATTTGTGGCGGTCAGAGCTGGGGACAGAAAAAGAAGACCCTGACAGGGGCAGGCCAGCTCACTGGAGATCGGTCCCCCTGTAGCCTTGCTCACTGGCTTATGGTTGGCTCTTCCCTGAGACTGCATTGTGCTGCCTGGGACTGCGCCTCAGTCCCCGCAGGTCTCCATAGATCCCCACACCCCAGAGCACAATGGTTATGGACCTTTCAGACTGCTCCCCTATTTTTGCCTTCCTTTGGGTTGGCAGGAGAGGGATGTCAGGTCCCTGTGGGTGGCTGAAATCCTGGACCTGTGGTTCCTCCTCTTCAGCTTGTTCTGGCTCTAGCCCTCCAGGCCAAGGGGAGGCAATGGTCCCCACTCCTTCATTCATTTGTCAGATCCTGGCATGTGTTGAGGAAGAATCTGTGCATTGTTCTCATTTTGTAGCACAGTTAGAGCACCCACTGGGTGAGCCCAAGCCCCGTGGGTGGGTCTACTGCTCTCCAGACCTGGTGGACACCTGCTGTGCTTCCAGTACCCAGAGACTCTGCTCACCTCTTGCCTCTCAAATGCCATGTTTCTCCCTGCTAGGGGATGTGTGCCTCTCCTCCCCAATTTACGTGGTGAGGCACTGTCAGTGTGATGGCATTTGGAGGTGAGGCCTCTGAGAGGTCACTGAGGTTGAACAAGGTCATGATCGTGGGGTTCTTGTGATGGCACTAGTGACCTTCTTACAAGAAGAGGCCAGAGCTTGCTGTAAACACACAGTACTGTCTGCAAGCTGAGAAGGGTTTTTACCAGAACCCACCCATGCTGGCACCTTGATCTTGAATTTCGGGCCTCCAGAGTTGTGAAAAATCAGTCTGCTGTCTAAACCTCCAGTCTGTGGTGTTTCTTACTGCACCTGAGCTAACTGAGACACTGTCCGTTTTCATTCCGGGGCTCGCACTTGCTGTTCCCTCTGCCCAGCAAGTCCTTGCTATGCCCTGTTCCTTCTTTGTTCAGGATGCTTCTCTGGACCACTGTGACCACCTCTCAGCCTCTCTTCACCTGGAATTCCTCAGCGAGGACACCAAGTATGCATGTGGATAGTGCACTTTGGCATGGGCCACACGGCCACATGGTGGTTGTGCCTCCCACTTGTGCATGTTCCCTTACTTCATTATTTTCTGAAACACAAGTTGTAGCTCTCCCTGAAGTCTGTCATGCACTCACGATCCTGTTCCTGGGTTGGTAACTGTGACAGAAGAGTCCTCACCACCAGAGAGAGTGTTTAGTCTGCTGTGGGTGCTCAACGAACCCTTGCTGCGTGGTTGGTTGACATTCTGTTTTGCTCCACAGTCAGATATCAGGTGGCTGACACCAAGCAGGTGGAAGTATATGTGAGTGTGCATGAGTTCAGTTTCTCTGAATGTGAGAGTTTCCCCCTTTCTCTGTTTCCTAGTCTTGGTAGCAAGCTCTGAGTAAGGGGGGAAAGTCCATTTCAATGGACTACTGAAGGGATGTAGAAGGGCAAGAGAGAAAGGGAAAGTCACATGGCTCCAAGACCTCCTGCCTGGGCTACCGAGGGCTGCAGGCTCCTGTGACCTCACCACTCACACGACATCCTTCTGTGGGCTCGAGGAAATAGCCGAACACTTGCATTTCACTTTGCTTTTCTTAATAATCTCTAAGGTGGAGACCACATTCATTCTTTATCTGTGCCATGTGAGAAGTTCATGGTAAGCAGTCTGAGTGGGAAGTCAGAGCCGAGAGGAAGGGCTTCCTGCTGACCTGTGCTATGCACCGTTTAGTGACTTGCGTGTGGTAGCAGGTTGGTGTGCAGATTCTGAGTCAGATGTGGCTTTCCTCTTCAATGTAGCAGACAGTTATCATGTGCGCTGTAAGTATTTTTCAAGTAATCTGAAAGAGTGCAATGCAGAATTTGGCCATAAAAATTGTTTGAATTGCATTTTCTTAGTTGAAGGAGCTGATGGTTAAGTACTTGGCTTCTGACAATGTAGCATCATTAAAGGCTCCATGGGCCCAGGGAGGGTAACTGGAGTGCTGGCACTCACCTTGAAGGAAGGAAGCCTGTGTGATGGTGTTTCTGTGGCAGTGGTGCAAGGGTAGCGAGAGGGGGTCTTCCACAGGGTACTAGAAAGACATGGCATTTTAGATGTGCCACTATCCCACAGACCTTTCGCTCCATCTAGGGTCTTACTACCATGATGGGGTCCCTGCAGCACATCATTGCCATGGCCCATCATAAATGTAGGGTCTCCAGCCCCAGCTCAGGTGTCATCTCCAATCCTATCTCAAGAGCAGTATGATTTCCACAGTCCTCCCTCCAGTTGCTCCTCCCTGCCCCACAGGAGGCTGAGGTTGAGAAAAGAGCAGGGGTCACAGCCACATCACAGCGTCCCTGCAGCGCTCTTCATCACTGCACTCATCTGCTGTGAGTCCTGCTGCTCATCCTTTGACAAGCACAAGCGTTAGCAAGCTTCATACTTTCTCCCCCATTCCGGTGGTGGACTAGCTTACAGGTTCTGCCATCACATGACTCCCAAAGTCATCTGTGTTGAAGTCACCCTCTCAGAAACCCTGGAGGCATGGTCCATGGCAACATGGTCACTAGTGGCCTGAAGTTTTGTTGTCATTTGTTGGCTAAATCTTTTGTGACTTAAAATTTTATATCCAACAATATTTGCAGAATCAGTGACATGTTTCTTTGAAACTTGTCTCTCCTGCTTCATCTCAAAGGAAAGTCTCCGGGAAAAGAGCACGTGTTTTCACAATAGGTCAGCAGTCAGGGCTAGTGCGTCCTTACAGGGCTGTTCCTGGGTTTAAAATACACAGCAGGCCATGTGCCCAGCCCCAGGCCTGGCATACAGCAAATTCACAGTGTTTTACATAATTATTAGTGGATACTTATTTTAATGATCTTAATATACCCTCAAATACAAGGGTGAACTTCATAATCAACCTGGAGAGCTTCCCCCAATCCAGCCAGGCCCTTTTCCCAGCTCAGTCTGCCAGGTTCCACCACAATGCCCAGGCATCTGTATCCTAACAAGACAACTGGTGGCTCCTTCAGTGGGACCCATGGTGGATTTAGCCCCAGTGTGTTCATTACAAGTTAAGTAGTGTGTTGTGGACTTGATCTGAAAAGGGTGGTTTTTAAGGGTGGCCAAACTGACCGACTTGTCAAATGAGCAAGCTGCCTGGTCTCCCTAGGGTGCCATCTGTCCTCAGAAAAAGTGACAGGCAATTCAGGTAAGGGCAGCAACAAGCTTTCTTCATGCAGGGAAAACCTCTCTCAGCTTCCCAAATATCAGAGAGGCACAGCCCTGGGGAAGGTCCCAAGGGCAGTCTGAGACCCAGGGCGGTCTTCCTGCCTCCTTCTCACCCCTCAGCATCTGACACTGTCTTCAGGGGGTAAGTAAATTGTTAGTGGATGTTGTAGAGAAAGAGAATCATGAAGCTGGACTTCAAAAGAACACTGGTATCTAGGATCATTTCCACATCACTGCGAAGGTGTCGCTAGACTTCATGGTCTAAAGTCAGTTACTTGTTCTTCTTGCCACCAAGGACTGCAGTCAAGGAGACTCAAAGTGGACAGAGCAAGGGCTCTCTACTGGTGTTTTAGTCCATGGCACAGATGGGGAAGGTACAGTTCAGCCTGGTGTGCGTGCACGAGTGTGACCCAGGCACCCAACCAGGACTCTGAGGTCCCTGAGTCTCATGTTTTGGACTTTTGAAAATTCTTCTGTGTTGGCAAAGGGCTCTAGGGCACCTAGTTGCCCATGGGTCACCACTCCCTAACTAGAGCTGTGCCACTGGACCCGGGTCATCTTCTGAAGTAGAAAAGAAAAGATGGCTTGGTGGTGGATATTGACATAAAAGCAGCTTCGCACTCCTTTTGGCCAGGGGCACTGAAGAAAAGAGGCTGTGTGAGGTTGGCCTAGCCATATTCATCGAGCTGAGACTTTTGTGTTCTAACTCCTGATTTTGGTGCCACATCCGTCCTCATTTCTGAAGAAAAACAAATTTTAGGTTCTAACTTAAAAAATATTTAGGCTGCTTGGGACTCAGACAACTGTGTGCTAGAGTTCAGAGCAGCAATATTTGCAAGAGCCCAAAAGTGGAGAAAACCCACTTGTCCACGGACCAATGAACAGATAAACAAAAGTGGTCTGTACATATGTGCAACCATGCTTTTTGTTTTTGAGGTCCTGATGCTTTGACCTCTGGGTCCTGGCCCTTTCAGGATAGCCAACTTCTAGAGATAGAAAATGACTTCCTTGCAATCCTACCTTTCCAATGCAGACCAACCAATCCAGAGCCCATACTCCACCCACCTCCTCTATCAGCTCTTGCACTTGGTTCATGGTCTCTCTGCCGTAGTCACCCCAGGGTCAGGCACCAGACAGTCATGGATAGCCTCCCTCCACCCCTGAGCACACTGAAATTATTCCAACTGGCCAGTCCTGAGCCTGCTCATCCTGCCTCACGTGGTGCTTCTCAGGGAAACCACCAACAAATCCTTGCCCATACTCCCCGCTCTGCCTCCTGCCTGTCCCGGGTCATCCCCTGTGTGGCCCTGCATGGTGTGCACTGCCTCCTGTTTCTAAGGGGTCTGTGAGGATAAGAATGGTCATTTCCATTTCCATGTGTTTACTTCATCTGATTAAAACAACATTCAGACATGTTTTAAAACAATATACAATGGAATATTATTTGGCTTTGAAAGGGAGGAAACCCTGACACATGCTACAACATGGATGAAGCTTGAGGACATCATGCTGAGTTAAATAAGCCAGTCCCAAAAGGACAAATGCTGTATGAGTCCACTTCCATGAGGTCCCTAGAGTAGGCAAATTCACAGAGACAGACAGGATGATGGGTACCACAGGCTGCAGTCGGGTTAACAGGCAGTTAGAGTTACAGTTTAGGAAGATGAAAAAATTCTGGAGATGATGGTAGTGATGGTTCCGCAGCAATGTGAATGGACTTAATGCCACTTAGTTGTACATTTGAAATGGTTCAATGGCAAATTTATTTTATGTGTAATTCACCACAAATTAAGAAATATTTAGGTCACCGGCAAAAGAGTCCTTTAGTGCCCATGGGTCTTGGCTCGCTGAGGGCAGGACATGGTCATGTGACATCTCCCTAGCACCTGGCAGGTGCCTGACCTCAGAGTGACGAGGTGTGAGTATCAAAGCAGAGCTTACCCTCCCCAGCCCCCTTCAGTTCTCCTGTCTTCTCAGCCACAGGAGGCTGGGCTGCCCACTGGCCCAGGGGCTTTGCCAAACCTCACAGGCTGCTGAAAGGGTCTCCCTCTTAACAAACCAGGGCAAAAAGGCAGCTTCTTAGCAAACCACCTGGGAGAAGCAGCAGGTTTTATGAGCACAGTGCTTCCCCGGTCCAGAGGAAGAATCCTATCTGAGAAGTGAATTGAGATGGGAGACAAGGCTCTGCTTGTCTGGGGAGACCAGGCTCTACTGGGGGTTGCCCACACCCATCTTTCTACCCCTTTGCATCTTCGTTTTTCTGGGAGGATCCCTGCTTTGCCCAGGAGCTCCTGAGGCAGAAGGGGAATGCTCAGGGTGGCAGGTGGCTGTCACCTGTGATTTGATGTAATGCTATAGCACCTGCCCCTTTGGTTTTGCTGATTTTATTTTTAGTAGGATCCAAATAAAACCACAACCTAACCCCCAAGGAAATGCCCCAGTGCTGTGTCAACACTAGGCTGGTGCTCAGAAGCCAGGGCTTTCTGGAAGACTAACACCCCCCCGCCCCACCACCACCACCACACACATCCCAGGCTGGGAATGCATGGCCTCTAGGCCTGGGGAGACTGTAGCCCTGTGTTTGCTCTTTTCAAGGCTGCTTTGCCTTCCCTCCCCAGTCTTGCAGGTTCTTTTGAAAATCCCAGACTCCTGCTTTCAACTCTTTCCTCTGGTCTCTGATAAAAGGCAAATTAAGAATCACTTTTAACAGTCTGACTGAGAGCTAAGAAGGCTTGTCTGCAAAGACAGGACATCAAAGCACAGAGTTCCTTGTGCCTCTGGCCTGAGACAGTGGGAGGAGGGAATGTCTGCAGCCTGGGCCCCAGCTACCCCTCTGCCTCAGCCTCTTGCCCCAGCTGCATGGCTGAAGTGGCTGTGCTGGAACACCTGACAAGCCTCTGAAATGGGGCTACAGGCAAATCTGACTCTGGGCAAACCCTGTAAATAGCTCAGATGCCTGAAGACTCGCTGTAATTGCCCCAGGAAGAGCAGCTTGGCTGGAGTCCTTTTCTGTTGGTTTGAACTCCAGAGAGATTCCCATTGCTTTATGTTTAAAGCAGCTCTGAGGTAATTTGGGGGTCCTTGGAGAGCAGGCCCTAGTCAGGGCTTCTGCCTGCACTCTGGTCTTAGAGCCCAGGGCACCCCGTTAATAGGCAACCCCCTTCTATTCCAGGTCTGCACCAGCTCATGCTTAAATCTGCTGCCCCACCTCCTGCAGGATCAGGACCCTGGCCATGGAGCTGGGACTGTCAAGACTCCCAAACTGGCTTGAAGTGACTGGGCCCCTGCCCAGCTCTGCTCCCTGGGAATCAGTGTGTGTCTCTTGTTGAGCTCAGGGCTGGGTTCTGAGGTAACAGCTTTGTTTGTAAGTTTGTTTCCCTCTTCTTGACTCCAGCCTCCTTGAAGGGAGGGGTGTGGATTCACACGTTCTTCCTCAGTCATTGGCTGGCTGTTCTTTATACACCAAGGTTAGCTGTGATGTGTGTGGGACGGTGTGCAATACCCACTGGAGATGAGACACTCATCGTTCCAGTGACCTGATGCTAAATCACCACCTACCTGACACCTGACACAAAACAAGCCAATGTCACTGTGCCCCTGGGTCCTGGGGTCAGGAATTCAGGTGAGGATCTCAGATTTAGGGACTGGGCTGAGGCAGGAGCACTGACTGATATCCTCAGGTGGGGTGGGCTTCTTCCCCGCTTGGTGGCTGCAGGGCATCGCCCTCCTCCTGGGGTGGCCTCACATGCCAGAAGCTGTCTATGTACAGGCAGAACCTGTGTGGCCTTTGGCATGCAAACCAGGCTCCAGGGAAGGTAGGTGGACTTTGGTGGGATGGAGAAAACAGTGCATTGACTCCGGTGCTTCTTCCACATGGAAAATGTTCCTATGTGGAAAGACTGCGTCATGGGGTCAGACTTGTAGGGACATGAATAGGGGGGTGTAGCAGGTCACAGACATTCCAGGCTCAGTCTCCCTGCCCTGTAGCCAGAGTGGATGATACCCACACCAAGCTACTCCCTCTTCTCTGGCTCCTGCCCCTGTGCATGCCTCACACTCCCTCTCCCCCTCCTGCTCCTGTGTGAAACAGGGCCACTTGTCATTTGGGTGTGAGGAATGCACCAAGGCCTGGGTGGAATGAAAAGCTTCCATGGAGAGCAGCTGCAGAGAAAGCCAGCCCTGGACCTTTCTCAACTATAAAAGAATGTCAGCCTGTACCTCTCTTGGCTTCAAGGGGTAATGCAGCCATTTTTAGCAGCCCTGTGGTCCCAGCCTGGCCTTTGCCAAGCCCATGGGGCTGGGTGGCTCTGGAATTTGCCTGGTCAGCTGAGGTTTCATGGCGAGGCAGGTGAGGGGTTGCTCAGGCTCTGCACATTCCTGAGTGGAGGAATGCTCAAGGCCCCGCCTCTTTGGTGCCCTTGGGCAGGGTAGGGGACATGTGCTTGTTCTGCAGCCCTGTCGGTTTGCCTTGAGTAACTAACTCCCAGGGCTTTTCAGAGAGCCTGAGGTCTGCAGAGTGTGAGGCAGGATCTCTATGCTGTGTGAGAGGGCCCCCTACCCTGTCTACCTCACCCACCACCATCAACAGCCCAGCCAGGTGCTTCCCAGGTCCAGTCTGACCACGCAGCATGGCAAACAGCAGAGGAGGACTTTAAATGTGCAGTCCGGTATCTGGCTTCTCTCCCAACCCCCACAGAATTTTGTTGTTTTTGCCACCATTTTGTTTGGGATGGTCCGTGGGGACCCAGGGTGCTGGGAGGGGAAGCACAGGAAGAGGGCAGGGCATCAGCTCTAACCCCATCAGTACCTGCAGGCCACCTGGCAGTGATTCTCAGGTTCTTCACCTGTGAATGAAGAGGGGCAATCTCCCGAAGGAGTCCTGACTAGAACAAAGATGGGGCCACAGATGGTCAGACTCCCTTTGAGAGCCCGAGGAAAGCTGAGTGCTCCTTTGCAGGGAGATGCACACCAACGGCACATCCTATGTGTGCAATTCCCAAAGGGTGTCAATATCTAGAAGTGTTTTGGTGGTCTCCCGACTCAAGAGGTTCTGTTTGAGCAGGAAAATGGTGGGGGATAAGGAAAAGCTGTGCAGAGAAAAAGGAGACTGCAGAACGGAAATAAACGAACTTGCACTGATGCTGTCAAATTCAATAACAGAAGTCTGTTCCACGCACTCAACTTGCGAACTTGAGTGACGCACCCCTCAGAGAATGGCTGGAAGGAACCCTCCACCCACACCCTCTCTCTGGCTTGAGCAGCGAGCAGCTGGGAATTTGGACTGCAAGCAACCCAGATTTAGAGAGCGTAGTTCAAACTTCAGGATGACAGGCTTCGCTCTTCTCCCCATGAAGCAGACCCTCAAGAAAACCTGCACACCCAGCTCAGGGCTGGAGAGACTCTGGTCCCCAAAGAGTCAGGCTCATTGCCAGCTGGGGCTGATTTTGCCAGGAAGAGAGGTCCAACTTCATCTCCCATCACATGCTTCAGGGACAAGAACCCCAAGAGCTGGAGGGTGCTGCGCAGTATGTCAGGGAGCCTGCTCTGTGCTGGAAGCTTCTTACTACAGTCACATAGTATCTGAGCTGGGACATAAAGCCTCTGGAAAGTTCTGGGGCCAGGACCAGGTCTCTGGGTCCCCAGGCCCCTGCTGCTACTCACAGCCCTGCCATCTGCTTGAGGAGGTCAGGAGGGCCTCAGGAAAGTACCTTCATGTTGGGGATCATCAAAAACCTCTCTCTCACCAGGTGAACCGGGCTCCTCCTGGGAACAGGTCATGGACATGACTGCGTGGAGTGAGCCAGGACCTGTCATCAGCCTGGGCGATACCTGCCTTGGAGAGGTCAGCACTCAGGGTCCATGCTGCATCCCCAGGGCCTGGGGAGGAGGCCAGCTCCTTGTCAGGAAAGGCTAGGCATTTTGCATAAACTGTTCTTTGAATCTCACAGCAGCTTGAGGATGTCCAGATTCTAGACCAGATAGTTAGGCATCTCCCATGGCCCTGCCCATCTCTCCCTGCCACTCTCTCATGACCACTTAGCCCCTGAGTGCTAAGGCTCAGTGGGAGTGGGCTGGACAAAGCAATGGGGTGCTCAGGGCATCTAAGTTTTCATGGGCTTTCATGTGGGACCCAGAGCCCATAGAAGGCTATGCTGCAGGGCTGAGGCCACCCTAGATTGGCTTTGGAAAAGACTTGTGTGTGTCCTACAGTTGCCTGCTTAATGAAGGTGGTCGGGCCCCAGTGTAGGCAGCTCTGTCATGTCAAGGGAGGGCCTTGGATGAGCTTTATGAGGCTGTCCATTACTGCTAATGGCTCAGAAATAGCTGCTCCTGCCAGGGGGCCCACAGGCCACAGGAAGGGCCTGGAAGCAGGGGCCCTTTAAAGGAAGTGGCTCAGCAGTGAGAGTTGTGCTGAGGCTGGGGGCCCAAAGGCCAGCCTATGCCTGGAGGATGGCGACTGTGGGTGGCTGCCTGGTGTCTCTTGGTTACTTCCCTTTGTGTGAATAGAGTTGCATGTAGCTTTCAAGGTGGTTGTGAGAACTCACGTGTTAGCACAGCACTGAGGAGCTACCCAGGGACACGGGTGAGCTTCAGAGTAGAGTTCCTGACTGAAATTTGCCTGAATTTCACGTGATGTTCAGTGCTGCTGGCCAAGGGGGTATGTTGGGGGATGGGGTAAGGACAAAGCCAGGTCAATTGGTGTCAAAAGGGGTCTTTCCAAACTTTTGGATGGCATCTCTCTGCCACTTCCCCTGTGTGTGCAAAAGATGTTGGTAACTTGGGTAGTGGTGAACTACCTGGAAACTCAGTGGTTATGCCCATAGTTTATGTGGATCAGGAACTTGCTGATGGCAAAGGTCAGCTCGTCTCTGCTCATGGTGTCTGGGCCACGTTTGGGAGACTTAAAGGCAGGGGGTGGGGAGCACTAGACCATTTAAGTGGTCATTCACTCTTAAGTCTGACAACCAATATGGGCTGGTGGCTGGGGACCTCAGTTCTTGCCACATGGGCTAGTTGGGCTTCCACACAGCATGGTGGCTGAGTGAGTCTACAGAGAGCCATGTGCTATTAATGACCTCACTTTGGCCATCACACAGCATTGCTTCTACCATATTCTCCGTGTATATAGTGCCCAGGTTCAAGTGTAAGGGACCAAGACATCTCTCAGGGAGAGGAGCACCTGTGGGAGGGGGCGTGCACAAATCTCATCTTTTCACACATACACAGGAAGGCCATCTCTGCCCAGTACCCATCCCTGCAATCTTCCTGTGAGGGTTTTCATAAAGAGACCAGAGCTTCGCCCAGACTCACTCCTGCAGCTCTTGTGCTAAAGGTCCTCTGAACCAGTTTCATGCATGTGAGTATAGGAGAACAAGATCCTGAAGCAAGCGTCTACTCCAATCCAGTCTCAGGATCTTACAAACAAGTCAGGGGAAGACCACATGACGTAAGACCACATGACGAAACACGCACATAACATGTTAAGATGGTAAAAGAACCATGTTAATATGAGATGCGCTGAATTATGAAAGTGTGTGGGGCCCGACTGCTCCCTGAGTGGCCTCCTCTAGATCCAAGAGTGGAGTTTCCAGTCAGTTGTCTGAAAAAGTGGTGGTGGGTGGGGGGAGGGTGGTGGTGGTGATGACTCTGGCTATATCTCAGGAGTCACTTAGATTGATTTATTACTATTGAGTTTTTAAAAAATATCCATACTATGCATATAGAATTTAAAGTAATTGTTTATTCCTTTAATTTGCAAAAGCAAGCAAAACTAGACCAAAAAAAATTAAAAATAATCTCTTTTTTCCTTTTATTTAAAAAAAATTAAAGTTTAAGCCCTAGCCTGGTGAATTAGTTGGATGGTGCATGATCCCCTACACTAAAAGGTTGCGAGTTCAATCCCTGGTTGGGGCAGGTACAGGAGGCAACTGATCTGTGTTTCCCTCTCTCTCCCCTTTTCTCTCTTTCTAAAATCAATAAACATATCTTCTGGTGAGGGTTAAAATAAACAACTAAAAAATTGAAACTAAAAAATTGAATTAATTCAATAAATTTAAATTAATTTCCTTTAAGGACAACAGAGCAGAGAGTAGATGGAATAGCATGAGCAATTATGAAGTCAGAAATATCGTTGGCTTGGATATTCCCAATGACATGGGACTTTCTGATTCCATGACTTTTCTGTACCTAGTGATGATATCAGCAGTAGTAACCAGCATTTGCTGAGGACTTCTGAGAGCAGAGCTGCACAATACACCATGTGTGCAGTATCCACTGAGCCTTCGCACCTCCCAGGAGGCAATGTCATTGTCACTGCACATGAGGTACCTGAGGCAGATACTCAGTTAGTATGTGGAAGCTGATGGAATCTGGACTTTAGTGTCTGATGTTAGAGGTCAGGTGTCTAAGCTCTGGGCTGTTTTGTTTCCCTGGAGGAGAGTGGGAACATCAGTGGGTCTATTTAAGCCATGACCATCTTCTGGCAGAGCCCTGGGATGGGGTTCTTATGCTTGGTTTCTCCTTTTGAAGGTGAGATTTTCCTAAACACATTCTATACTCAGTCTTCAGGTTCAAGTTGTTCTGTGGGCTGGCCTGACAGCTCCCTCCTTCCAGTGCATTCTCTTCTGTTATCCAGGACTGGGGCTGTGGGGTGAGTCCATTAGGACCACCCACATCCAGTAGGCACTTTGCCAGAATACACTTGGGAAATCGCTGTGGTTGTGGGAGCAGATGCACTCCGCACACAGATCCAGAAAAGCACCTCTCTTTAGAGAAGAGAAAATACCACCTTGGATAATCATAGTAGCATGCAAGCTTTTAAATGCCAGTTGTCTTCTAAGTGGGTTTTGTGTTGCCCATGGGTTCTTTTTTCGGGGTGCTTTTTTACATTTTAGAATTGAGTCACACATACTCACCTTTGCCAGTGAATAGGAGAAGTTTTACTGGGAGCCCAGAATATCTGAAAACACACTCAGTATCCTGGAGACATTTGTCTGCCAAAGACAGGTTGATTTTTCATTCTTTTCCTCCCACTGAGTTGTACTTGAATACCAGTCTGTTCACCTACTGTTGTGTGCATCCTGGGGCAGGTAGCCAGGAGCTCCCATTGGAGTGAATAGTACCTGGTGGGGTGTCCTGATGCTCCTGGAAATAATTTGGCCCATCTGAGGGCAGACCCCTTTCCACTCACATGAGATCCCCACCAAGAAGACAGGGGAGCACAGAGAAGGCAAAGGAGTCCTGCAAGGTGTCCTTAGTTGAGGCTGGTATCAGTTGAAGTGGGTGCTGCTTGTGGAAGCAGGAACATTGCAGGGCCTCCAAGCTGGAGGGCTCGGGGCAGCAGGCAGCTGAGATAGCTCTTCTCTTCCCAGCTGGGTCTCCCTGCGTGGCTCCTGGGTCTTACAGGAAAAAGGCATCTGCTAGACTGGTATTACGTTCTTGAGTATGCCTCCCTCTTGTCTCCCATTGGACAGCCACTAACAAATGGGAGAGGGCCCAAAGGCAGACCACCCATCCTGTGACATACAGAGCAATCCATGTACAGCTCAGAAGTTTGGTCCGTACCCACCAGAAACCAGGAACCAGGGGTCACCCTTACTCCTTGCCCCCCTATCTCCCAGGCCACTGGCCCCAGGCATACTGTGTCTCTTGAAGCCACACCTATCTCAGTGGCCCTCCTCCTCCATCCAGGCCATGGAATATGGTGACAGTTTGTTTACTGTTGTGTTCTCATCACTTTGCACCGTGCCAGTCTGGCTCTTCACTAACCTTTCTCAACATCAGTGTGATTGAGTCCCTCCATATTTAGAGCTTTCAGTGCCTTTATTGCCACATGCCAGTCCTGATCCTGGTATAGCACCATGGTCCTTCTCCTCCCCAACATTTTATTGTGATAACTTTCAAACATACAGGGAAGTCGATACAGTTGTACAGCGAATACCCGTCTTCCACCCCTAGAATTCATGATTCGCTCTACTGCTCCTCCATCCATCTCATACTTCCATGCATTGCACAGGAAGTTTCTGTTACCAATGGAGACTTCAGCATCACATCATTAACAAGAGTTCAATATTGGTTTATGGTACTTTTGGGGGTAAAGTTTACATTCAGTAAAACGTGAAGAACTTAACAGCACAATTGATGATCCCATGGTGTAATCTAAGCCCTATCAAGATACAGAATGTTTGCATCACCTTAGAAATTCCCTCAGGCCTCTTCCTAGGCAATCCTGGCCCCCACCTCCACAAAGGCAACCACTGTCCAGTTTTTTGCTTCTAGAACTTTATAAAATGGAATTGTAACGTATACACTCTTCCAAGATTTCTTTATGTGGTTGTTACATGTGTCAGTAGTTGGTTCCTTTTTATGGCTGAATTGTGTTCCATTGTACAGACGTGCCGCAGTGCTCCTGCTGGTGGGCACCTGGACTCTGCCGGTCTATGCAGTGGTGATCAACAAACACAGAGCTGTTATGCGCCTTCCTGTGCATGTCCTGGGACAGACACAGGCTTTCATGATGCTCAGATGGGACACCAGTGTCTTTATGACAAAACCTTTTTGTAATGCTCTACTCACAGCCAACCGAGGAGAAGGGCAGGGGTAGTTCTTAAATTTGGGCTGCTGTGCCACACTTGGAGACTGCGTGCAGTGGGCCCATGACACGTCTGACACTTGCTTTTCTTTTGGGCTTGAATTCTTGGGTAGAGTTTCTTTTTGGAGGTTGGTCCTGAAAGCACTGACAGGTAGGGGACAGAGTTGTCCTCACTGTAGACACCTGGGACTCAGACACCAGGGACCTCAGGGGCAAGTGTCCCCTCTGGGAGGTGAGGGACCTGGGGAGTGGAGTGCTTACCCTTTCACCTCCCTGTTGCCTCCTTCATTGTCTGCACTCAGGTCCCCAAGCAGCCAGACAGTCAACTCCAAGCTCAGGCCTGCCCAAGAATAGGCTGAGCAAATCTGGGACGGGCTCAGGCTGAGGGCACAGGCACTGTGCAGGAGCCTGCAGCTTGTTTCGGGACTCGGATTTCCTAGGACACCAAGGGCATGAGCCTTGAGAAGCCTGCCTCTTGAGAAGCCTGCCTTGACCACCTGCAGGCAACCGTAGGTGTTCTCTTTATCTCTGCTCTGATTACACAAGGACACAGGCCTAATCGTGCTAGATTGTATCTCATTGCAGTGGTCTGTTTATGAGATTCCCCTGCAGGTGGCAAGAGGACCCCACGACTCTGGCCTGCATGCCTGGATGCTCTACAACCCCCTGCAGGGTCTGTGTGCTATTGTACAAACTCTCCCTAATTTTTTTCCTAAATGTTAGGCTGTCTGGGCTTGAAGTGAGGTGAGGACAGTGTTTGTTGATGGCAGGTGGAGTTTTGCCAACTAGAGCAAGTTTAGTTAGGTGCACACCTTGGCTGAGTAAGGGTCTGTGAGGAGGCCCTCCAAACGGGAGGGACTTGGAGGCTGGCCCTCGCCACACGACAGGTGCATAGTGCCCCGAACTGCCTTGAACTATCTCTGGGGAATCAGCACAGAACTGGGCACATCCTTCCATGCCCCTTATCTTGTTTGCTTATTAAGGATGAGAACCTCCTCCAGATCTCTTCACAGGGATCAATATGAATAGGTCCTACTGGTACAGCCACCAGGTCCCTTGATGACCAATCAGCTACAGGAAGTAGACCTGACATCTGAAACTCTTAATTGTTATCATTTTCCCATATGGATCAATAAATGTGGCACAGTACCATTTAGTCCTTAACTCTCTTGGTGACTTCATTCTCTCAACACAGGCCCTTTTAGTCATCATGGTTGGCTTTCACCAGCACACACAGGAAGCTCAGTGGTGTACCGCGATGAAAGTATTTCTTGGTCATATCCCATTTGCTGAGGGCAGGCTGAGGGCTGGGCAAGGGTGCTCTGACCACATAGTCACCCGGAGACCCATGCTTCTTCCATCGTATGGCTCTGCCACCTTTGAGGGCCGTAGAGTTCTCAGCCAGGGTCTCCAAATCCAGCAGTCAGAGGAGGAGAGCGGAGGAGGGTAGAGAACCCTGTGGAGGTGTCAGGCTTGAATGGTATAGATGTTGCTTCTGCACGTATTATGTTTTCCAGAATGATCACATGACTCTATCTAACTGC
This sequence comes from Micronycteris hirsuta, assembly GCA_004026765.1. Taxonomy (NCBI): domain Eukaryota; kingdom Metazoa; phylum Chordata; class Mammalia; order Chiroptera; family Phyllostomidae; genus Micronycteris; species Micronycteris hirsuta. The sequence continues at coordinate 79,280 of PVJI01002345.1, forward strand.
TAAAGAGGCTGAGAGTTAGAGTCCAGTAGTGTGCCGAGCAAAGGGGATTGATGGACAAGTGGTGGTGTCTTGGCCCCACGGAAAGAGAGGTGGTTAGAGAAATGTGCAGGTGGCTTGTGATGGAGTAAGGAAGGTCTACCCATAATGATAACAGCCCCTCAAGGTGCCTGCAATACAATGGCCTCAGTTCTGCTTCCAAAGTCAGGATACAGTTGGGCCAATACTTTTTCAATATAGAAATTCTCACAAAATTCTAAAATTAAACTGTGCTTGGTTTTATATGTGAAATATTCTGCCCCCCCCTCCCCCCAGTGGTGTCCCACAGCTGTGGTCGCAGTTAGAGAGCTTCCCGGGGAATTCATGACAGAGCTATTGAGTGACCAAATCAGTCTAGGACACTCAGACTTGGCCAGCTAGCCAGGGCTTTGCGCTGTGTCCTGTGTAATTCTGCAGGAAGGACTGTAGGAAGCCATGGTTCTGTGTTTACAGGACAATGGGACATTTAATAAATGAAGTTTTTACATTCAATGTTCCCTAGTGCAGCTTGCGAAAAATATAGTTAAAATTCATCTTTAATGAAAAAAATTTTAAAAACGAGATGGTATTAAGTTAGGTCTGTCATTGGGAAACCTGAGACCTGAGGTTTCTGTCCCTATAATAGATGAACAGAGGAGGGACATGGGGAAGGAGAAGTGGGGACACTTTATGGAAGAGGGGTGTTGGTCTGGGGAGGGGGTGACAAGGGTCAGGTAAGGAAGAGCTTGGCAGGTAGAGGTAGCATGTCACAGGGCTGATGAGGACAAATGCAAGTTCTGATAAAATCTTGGGGGTCAAAAGCAGAGACTAACAAGTCCTTCTGTCTTCACCACATCTCTCTTTCTAAGGAAAAAGAATTTGGCCTCATTTATACCTGAAGCATTTACAACCCTAAGATTCCCAGTTGCCTTATAGAAGTTCTAGGGGGAGGTTTTATTAACTGACATGGTGAATTTATCCAACATCACAAATAATTAGTTAGTAAGCAGAATAAAGGGCATCAGTGTACACAGAAGCATTTTGGAGTGAATAAAATGTCAACAGTTTCAAGTTGAACTACCTCACTTAATTATGAAAGGACTAATAGGGTCATATTAGAAATACTTGTTTACTAACAGCTCTTGAAGAATTCATTTCATTTGAAAGATATTTTAAGCTTTTACTAGGAAGAGCAGAAGGCTCCTTGACATGTTTTTTGGCCTCAGGATCCTTCTGGAACTCATTTGAAATCTGGCCTAAGATCATACACAATTTTTGAAAAACCTGGTCAGTTTCCATTTCAGGCCTATGCTTGTGCTTAGTCAAAACTCTAATTCTTGACTCACTAGTCCTTGGGTTTCCAGGTTCTAGAGCAGCTAGGATGGGGGCTTTGTTTGGGTAATGATTGCTATTGTTTTCCTGTTAATCATTCTCTCCATCTCCATGGCCCAAGTAACCAAAAATCAATCAATAATGAAAGAGCAAAGCTCCAGGCAAAATAGATGAAATATAGCCATGTTTTCACAGTGGTGCTATAATAATTATTTATCCTATTTGCATTCAAATGCCATGAGGACATTTGAGGAGACTGAAAGCTGTGTCTCCTATTGCTATTTCTGCATGAGCTAATCACGGGACTAAGAGAGAGAGCTGAAATCGAAACAAAGCAACAGTGGACCATCATAGACATAGAACCATAAATATCTTTATTGCCATGGAGCCCTTCAGTAAACAAGATCTTGTTTATATTGAAATACACTCGGTTTTATAGACATACAAGTTTTATGTTGTCAACAAGCATTGAGTATCTAAAGAGCCAACATATTTCTGGAGACGTGGGTTCAAGGGTGAAAACGGTTAAGCAGTGATATCTGAGGTGTGTGAGCTGCCTACCAGGCTTTTCCTAGGGTCAGGAGCAGAAAAAGTGTGCGTGGGTGCTGGGCGACTCTTAAAGGCTGTGGAATGAGCAGAAGTGCTATTGATTGGGTAATGGCAACCTCTTTATTGTTCACTATTATCTCCGAGGCAATGACAATAAGCCTGCTGGGCTGACAGGTCATCTAGAGTTGGGTAATACTGCAGCATGTATTGATTTGGAATCAGCCCAGATCCAGGTTAATGAGTGTTTTCTTTCCCAAAGCAGCTGTCTTTATGCTTACAAAATAAAAATAAAATGCAACTCTTGTATCTGCAGGCCCTGGCAGATGCTGGCTGCAAGAGGTCACTGTGACATTAATTCAGAATTCTATGGGCCTCACAGGGCCCCTTCCCCTGCCCTGCTCTACAGGGCCTCTGAGCTGCTACGAAGTGTCTGTCCCCTCATAGTGTTTCTGGTTCCTTGTTCTCAGGGTTGCGGCCCCAGCTGCTGCCTCCCAGTGTCCCTAAGTTGTGAACTGAAGTTTTCAGATCCAGGGTGCCCTGTGCATCAGGGTAGGGTGTGTGTGTGTGTGTGTGTGTGTGTGTGTGTGTGTGTGTGTGTGTAGCATACTTGTCCTCTTGTTACATATATGCACATAACAGATTTTTTGATTCTTCAACAGAGGGAAACAGATGTTTTACAGATTAAAGCCTTAAGAAGCATGCATACAGTAACCTACCAAAATGCACTGAGTGCAGTAGCTGTTCAACTCCCTGTATTTAGAAATAATGTGGTTAATGTTTCATCGATAAACCAGTAAGTGGTTTAAAAGTCATGCTCAGTATTTCAAGGGACTGAAATGACAACAATGTGAAGTCCCTCAGGCACTTGTCATGAAACCCGTTCTCCTCCTCCAGGTAATAAACAAGATTCTGAGCATGGGACCTGTCCCTTATCACCTCTGGGCCAGAGGGCAAATCCCAGTCTGGTCTCTTCCTGAGAACCTATTTCAAACATGCACAACTCTTTCTAATGAGGAGTTTTCACATAGCTATCTGATCTTATCATCACAATAGCTTCTATGAGAATGGTTTTGTTTTGTCCCAGTGCGGAGACTATGGAGACTTGAGCAGTTATGTGTCCAAGATCACACAGCATGGACTTAGGAGGAAGAGCTGGCTTTCACACATTCACACACTTCTTTTTCTCTCTCATTTTTAATAAGGAACCATAAATGTTGCTGGTGGAAATGGTGTTCTTTCACAGAGTACCAAGGAAAGTATTCCAAGAGACCCATGCTTGGGGAGTTGTGACATGGTAAGATTAGAGGGCTACCTCTGGGAACCCAATGGCTTATTTCCATCTGTCCTGCGATGGAAAAAGTCCAACCTCATCTTCATCAAGGCCAAAACAAAGGCCAGTGTCCAAAGACTCTGTGCCAGCATCAGCAGTCTCATTCCTCATCCAGGTAGTTTAGTGCTGTTCCTGTCTGTGATCTGTTGCTGTGCTACTGTATCCAGGCTTCTACTTGGAACCTGAGTTTGGAGTCCCCAATGGCTGCTAAGGCGACATGGTTGCTAAGGAAAGAGAACTATGCAAATGAACAGGGTTTGAGCAGAGAATGTGTTAGAGAGAGAGAGAGAGAGAGAGAGAGAGCGAGAGAGAGCGAGCGCACTCTATGTTAACTGAGATTATTTTATCTTGGGCTTGGGAAGGACCAGTTGATTTTTCAAAATAACTAACAACTTCCCAAGATTTTGCGGGCTTCTAATGGGTTCACCCCTTAACCAAACAGTCCCTAACCTTTTTGGCACCAGGAACCAATTTTGTGGAAGACAGTTTCTCCATGGACCGGGGTTGGGGGAGAGGCAGAGCTCAGGCAGTAATTTAAGCAAATCTTCCCTAGCCTACTGCTCACCTCCTGCTCACCTCTTGTTGTGCAGCTCAGTTCCTAACAGGCCAAGGACCAGTACTAGTCCTCAGCCTTGGCAGAGGTCCCAACAAAGCCATTCCCCAGATCTTCCAGGGTTGTGTCTCTTACTCGATTCAATCCTTTTCACAGGCTAAACAGGCCTCTAATGGTCACCATCTTGGCTCCTACTACACATGTGATTACCGCCCCCTTTATTGTTCTGTTCCTTCCCCCAGTGCTCTGTGGGGAATGGAGCAATGGTTCCCTGGGGACTGTGTGAAGCTGTAACCTCCTGGTGAAGCAAACAGGTTTCTGCTCTCTAGTTTATTATGCTTAGTAATGTCTGATTCCCCTTGCTTCTTTCCTTTATTAATAACTAGTTAACTGCCCATGCCAACAAAAATAGCTCTTTAAATAGGAGTCTTATGTAAGGAAAATATCTATTTCATGGAAGAGGAAATCTTATGCAATGAGTATGCCTACTTCCTGGAAGTATTTTCCTCCCAGTCTCCTACATTCATCATTACCATGTAGAAACAGGCACTGAGCCTTCTGGGTTTGAACAAGTTGTCAACTTCTTTGACCAAAGCACATTTCAATTTGGGAAGAGTCTCCCAAGCCTTTTGGTGATATTAAATTTGTAATTTTTGAAAATAGTAGAAAACAGTTGGCTTGTTTGCCAACTGTTTCCCTGTGTCTGATCTTGAATTCTAGATGTAAGACTGAAGCTGTTAGAAGATTTGGATGTCAGACAGTATCTTTTCTCACTGCTGCTCTTGGAAGTTTACATGGAAAGTCTCTATTTCTCAGAGGCTTATGATGCCTTCCCACTATGACAAGGGTCAATGCCAAAGGCCTTATGTGGCGTCTAAGCAGGGAGCCCAGTGTTTCTTAGTTTTTGTCCATATCAACATGCACCAATAAGATCAAATCTATGCATTTTATCCAACACACACTGAGTGCCTACTGAATGCTGGGAACCAAGCAAACACGGGCTATAGCTGTCACTTACACAGACACATTGGTGCCTTGCCTAGTGGATCATAGATTTTGTGAAGAGGATATGTTAGAAGAAATAATATCATCAACAACAAATGTTATAATTTAACAAATACAGTGAACCTTGAACAACATGGCTTTAAACAGCACTGATCCACTTATATATAGATTTTTTCAATAAATACCTGTACTATTTTCTATCTGCAGTTGGGAATCTGTGGATGCAGATGGCTGACCATATGTGTTGATCAATGCCATTTTATACAGGGGACTTAAACATCTGCAAATTTTGGTATTAATGGGGTGGAGGTGGGGCAGGAACTAATCCTGGATACTGAGGAACAACTATGTAGTTAAATGTTCAGGGAGTCAAAAGTTATATATGGATTTTTGACTGTATGGGGGTTGGTGCCCCAACCCCAGCATTGTTCAAGGGTCAACTATATTAAGAAGGAACAGATCCAAGGACTGAAAAGGTCATAACGAGGGGTGAAGATGGGGACCTTGATATTGCTACAGGGGTCAGGGGAGGCCTGTCTGAGAAGGGGCATTGAAATTGAGATGGCAGTCGTGTGAGGGAAGTGGGAGGGGCATGCTAAGCAGAAGGAATAAGCTGGGTGGGAGAAGAGAAATGAAAGAAGGGGTCAGTGGGACAAGGTGAGGCTGGAGGGACCAGGAGTGGCTCCATCGTGTGGAACTTAGAGGCCATGACAAGGATCTTGGTTTTTAATTAAGGTCAAGAAAAATACATTGAAGGATTGCAAGGAGGGATGACCAGATCTGATTTAAATTTTAAGAACATCACCAGCTGGTGGTGGAGCATTGGTCGGGGAAAGAAAAGAGTGGAAGGAATGGGATACCAATTAAGAAGCTCTGTGCTGTTTTGAGGGAGGTGATGGTCACTTGGTGCAGGCAGCAACAAAGCAGATATACATTAGGAATGTATAGTGTAGGGGTAGAGATAGAGGATTAAAGATAAGGAGGAACTTGGGCTTGAGGCATGATCACCTGGGAGAGTAGTGGTTTAATTTACTGAGATGGGGGTGATGGGATTGGAATAGGTTTAGAGAGGAAAACCAAGAGATCTGATATAGATATACTTTCAGTTATTTATTGCTGCATAAAAAAGCACACCCAAAATTTATTGGGTTACAATAGCAACAATATTGTGGGTTGACTTGGCAGAACTGGATGGTTCCTTGATTATTCTCATTAGGGTCTTTCACGTGGCTACAGTCTGCCGGTAGCTGGGGCTGAGATAACCAAGATGACTTTAGTCACAGGTCTGGTGCCTTTGTGGAGTCAGCTGGAGGCTGAGCCCGGCTGTGACACTGAGGTAGCTAGGCCTCCTTTCTCCATGAACTCTCAGGACTACTCCCTGTGGTCTCTCCAGGTAGTTAGATTTCTTATGTGGTAACTCAGGGCTCCCTAACACTAATTGCCAAGGCAGGATTGCCGGTTTCACTCTTATATGTTGTATTGGTCAAAGCCATTCCCTGGGCCAGCTCAGATTCAATGAGGGAGGAGATGGCACAGGGCCACTTTTGGGGACTGGCAACCTGGGTGCAGATGTCCAGTTGGCATTTGAGTGTATGAGTCTGGAACTTGGGGTGAAGTCTGGACAGAAGCTATAAATTTGAGGTTGTCAGTATGTAGATGGTATTTTAAGTGATAGGAATAAGAATGAATGTTGCCTTGTAAAGAGAGAGTGTAAATGGAAAGAGTCTCCAGGAAACACCATCATTTAGAAGCTGTCAAAGGAGAGCTGGACATCCTGCAGTGGATGCTAAGGAGGAAGGACCACTGGGTAAAGGAAAACTCAAGAGAGTGTAGTTAAAATCCAAAGGAGGAAAGTCTTCAAGGAGGAGGGTGTGGCTGACCCTCCCTAATGCAGGCAAGGGTCAAAGAGTCAAATAAGATGAGACAGATGAGACAGATGAGACTGGGTGTGCCAATAGGAGTCCTGGGGAGGAGCACCCTTGGAAGGAGGGTGGACATGTATCCCTCACTCCCCGAGTGAGGCAAATGACAGGAGTTCTGGACAAGAGAAGACAGCCTATGAGACAGTTGTTTCCAGAAGTTTGGTTGTGGGAAAGCCCAGAAACGGCATTTCCCAGGGTGCCCTTCATGAATACAGGAGCCGTGGAGCTTCTCTCAGCTGCTCTTACTGCTCCTTCCTTTCTCACGTCTCTCTTCTCATTGGTTATTTACATGCACTTGAGACTTGATAAATGAAACCTTTTGCTGTTATTTCTCTTGTCAGAGACTGGCCCGAGTTGTCAGCCCTACCTTAGTCACCAACCGACCACATGTACCTGGGCTGGCAGCTTCCTCATGGAGGAGATCAGGAGATGGTTTTGAGTTCAGCCTGGTCAGAAATGTTGGCTGCCTGGCCAAGGCGGATGGAGGGAAGGGAGAGAAGGGCACAGTGACCTTGTAGAGATTGTAGAGGTGGGAGGTGGCTAGGTCACAAGAGACCTGTATTCCATACGTTGTACTTTTCCAGTTGAAATGTAATTGTTTTATAATGGCCATTTTCTATTTTAATTAACAGAACCCTTCCCCCCACTTTTTAAACAAAATTCCATGACAAAGACCAAGAACCCAGCCTGTGCAAGCTGGCTGCTCTGCTGAATTGTCCTGGTGGGTGGAGCCAGACCTGGGAGGGCCACCTGGAGACTCTCTGGGATCCTAAACTTCTCAGCAACCCCCAGCCCTCTGTCACCTCTCTTCTCAGGCTCTTGAGAACCCTGGCATATATGCACAGAAATCCTGTTCTTCATGGTCTCTGAAGAGAAGTGGCTTTTATTAGTTTAATGAATTATGAACTTTCATAATCAGGAAGGTGTCTCCTCTCAGTCTGGATGCAGAGATTGAGACTTCCTAGAATGCAATTGCTTCATTTCAAATCTCCAAAGCTAACCATCGTTATGGCCCCTTGTAATCATGTTTATATCATAAATGGCCGATGATAGTTAATGTCCATCAGTGATTGCAGCAGAGATTATGTTTCAAATACCCCCCAAAATTGGACATTTTTAAAAACATATTTAAAATTTTTTTTGTTGATTTTAGAGTCAGAGAGGAAGAGAAAGAGAGAGAGAAACATTGATTTTGTGTTGCACTTATTAATGCATTCATTGATTGCTTCTTGTATGTTCCCTGACCGGGGATCAAACCTGCAACCTTGGCATATCGGGACAACACTCTAACCAACTAAGCGACCTGGCCAGGGCAGAATTGGGCATTTTTCAGAACTAAAAATTTATATAAACTGAAATAATAAAACAGAACAAATCCTATTAAAAGGAGCATAGAGGGATTAATTTTTTATTCCTTTGGGCTTCCTTCAGTGGCTCCATTAGAATCAGCCCTGAATGTCTTGGTAACAAATACTGCATTTTATCTCATGGATGAATCTATCAGTCCTCCTATCTAATGAATGAAGAATAGAACTTCATGTACAAAAGGAAATGTTAATTCTAGATGGAATTCACTTAAAGCACCTGGATAATATAGTGTCTTCCTCTATCATTTTGCAAAAGATGTAGAAATACTTAGTCTTCAAAAAATGAATGAATCTTTAAAATGAATGATTCTCATACAGTCGCCCCATAAAAGCCAAGGGAATATATTAAGTAAATTAATTTCTTGGGGTGTTAAGATAATATGGAAATATGGTCCAAATATTTAGCTCTCTGAAAATGTAATTCAATATAAGGACAGTTAACCTGTTCTGTAGACTACTCTCTCAGATGTCCTATGTTTTGAGACATCTTTCAGCAGCCTGAAGCCACAGTCCTCCTCACGACCTCTCTTTGGAGAGCTGGCAGTGCTGGTGCTGGGGGTAGACATAGGGAGGGACCCACAGCATTAGAGAGCAGACACTCAGGTTGCAGATGCACATTTTTGGGACAAGTTCAAGAGTCTGGCTTGTGATCTCGCCAAAAGAGACCATGTAAACCATACATTCACTGTGTCTCTATTGATATATATTTATATTTCTTTAACTTAAGATATTAAAAAAGATTTATTGAGGTATAATTTGTATACCATAAAGGTCACCCATTTAAGTGTACGATTCAACAATTTTTAGTAAGTTTACAGAGTTGGGCGAGCATGACAACAACCCTGTTTTGGAAGCTTTCTGTCCCTCCAGAAAGATCCCTCATGACCTTTCTCAGGCAGTCTGCTTCCCCCATCCCCTGCCAAAGGCCACCACCAATCTGCTTTTTGTCTCTGGATTTGCCTGGTTTGGACATTTCACATAACTGAAACCGTACAATGTGTGGCTTTTCGTGTCTGGCTTTTTTCACCCAGCATGTTTTCAATGTTTATCTGTGTTGCACACGTGTAGGTGTTTTTATTGCTATTTATTGCTGAATACTATTCCATTGCATATATGTGTGGCATTTTGTTTACTCAGTCACTCTTTGATGGACACTTGGGTTTTTTCCACTTTTGAGACATTGTGAATCATGTTGCCGTGTTAGGCTGATATTTATGATTTCAACTTCATGGTTCATTTACTTATCTGTGCTGCACGACTCGCTGCTCCTAGAAAAATCCCAGCACTGATGGCGAAACTGGAAATACCAGAACTCAGTCTTGTATTTACTCTTTTGATCCTTGGGCTAGTAATTGCCATTCTCCTCACAGATGTTTCATTTGTGAGCACAACCGGCAAAAACAACAGCAGTATTCGGTCAATAAGCCAGTAAATTACAGTTGATGTGTTGGTCAGGCTGGAATTTTTTACCTTAACTGGAGAAATATATGTATTTTTTAGCTGCGGTAAAATACACACAACATAAAATTTACTATCTTAACCGCTTTTGAGCGCACACTTCAGCGGCATTAAGAACATTCACATGGATGTGCAGCTATCGCCATACCCGCCTCTAGAAATTTTTCCTCTTGCAACACTGAGATTAAACATGAACTCCCCATTCCTCCTTTCCCAGCCCCTGGCACCCACCTTTCTACTTTCTGTCTCCAGGAATCTGGTGACTCTAGGTTCCTCATATAAGGGGAGCTGCAGGCACTTGTCTTTTTCCGTCCGGTTTATTCCACTTACCATAATGTCCTCAAGGTTCATCCATGTTGTAGCGTGTGTCAGAATTGTCTTCCTTTTTAAGGCTGAATGATATTCGAAAATATGTATAGGCCACATTTTGTTTATTCATTCATCTGATCAGTGGACACTCAGGTTGTTGGTACCTCTTGGCTTTTGTGAATAGTGCTGTTGTGAACGTGGGTGTGCAAGTGTCTCTTTGAGACCCTGCTTTCCATCCTTTTGGGTAAGTACCCAGAAGTGGAATTGTTGGGTCACATGGTAACCCCATTTTTAAGTTTTTGAGGAACCAGGTTAGGATAGATTTTAAATGAGGCTTCATTTCTTTTCTTTTCTTTTTTTAAGATTTTTTAAAATTTTATATTTAGAGAGAGGGGAAGGGAGGGAGACAGAGAGGGAGAGAAACAGCAATGTATGGTTGCTCCTCACATGGCCCTCCCTGGGGACCTGGCCCGCAACCCAGGCATGTGTCCTGACTGGGAATCGAACCAGGACCCTTTGGTTCCCAGCCCGCGCTCAATCCACTGAGAGACACCAGCCAGGGCCATTTCCGATTGTATATATTTCTTAACTGTGTGTTTTCTTCCTACAGTGTGTTCAGTAGTATGAATATTCAAATTCAGTACTTTGAGGGGCAAAGAGTATTTTGACTATTGTTCTTTGTACTGAAAAAAAGTTTTGGCAATGATGACTGCCGTGATAGCTCAGGGTACCTGACTGTCTATTTTACAAAAGGAATGCATTAAAAAATCTCCTTCTTTGGGGCCTAAACAAATATAAGATCCTTATCAATTCTTCATGATGTCTGCCTTGTGGAGCCCATCAGAGGGAGGTCACACTTGGGCCTTGTCCTCAGTGGCTCTGGAAAACTTTTGGGTCCTCAGGCCCGGCATGCAGGGGGCACACTGGGTACCTTAATATTTGATTATGGAATTGCAGTGATAGAACTTAGGTTCATTGTTAGAAATACTTCTTGGAGACAGAAATTTAGCAGGACACTGAGGCACAGGTCCTCTGAATCTGGGACAGGAATGGGGGAGCTGTGGTAGATACCACTATATCCCAGGCAGCCACCATGAGCTCACAGGAATGACTTCTTGAACTGTTCTCAGGCAGTTGAGCAACAGTAGCTGGTTACACCTTTTCTGCTTTGATGGTGGGAAGAATCCCAAGAAGATGACTCTGGGGAAAGTTGAGGTGACCAATGCACAGGTTTGCAGAGGCGAGGTGTGTACCACCCCTGGCTTCCCGTGCAGAAGCAAACATCCTCAGCATGGCCAGAGCATGGCTGTGCACGTGGTGTCCATCTGGGGCTGCTTGGATCCAGGTCTCTGAGGGTTAAAGGCCACATGTGCTGTTCAGGAGCAGGCCAGGGTCCCGTGCTTCTGCCAGCCCCCTCCTGGGTTACTGTGAGAGGAAAGTGAAGTGAGGTGTGTAAAATAGTTGACAAGGTGCCTGGGACATGGCCTTTTTTTCCAGAAATGGCAGCAGGCATGACCATTCTCTGTGTGTGAATGCTGTCAGGCAGCTGACAGTAGTAGGGTGGGTGGCAGCTGACAGGAGGGGCTGGATGTCCTTTTTAGTGACTGCTTGACCTCTCTTATCTGGTGGTGGGCAATTTGGAATCCTTCAGTAAGTCCAAAGAGGGCCAGAATCACAGAGAAAGCTCAGGGCTGTTTCAAGCGGGCACATGGCTCTGTGGCTGGCTGCTGCGAAGAGGGTGGCCCAGTTCAGATTTGTGTGTTATTACATGTTATACATGTGTTTGCCTGCAGTGTACCTGTGTGTTAGTGTTTATGGTGTGTCTTCATCAGGGCTGGTGGGGGTGCAGGGGTAAGCAGAGGCCACAGGCTCCCCATGTCCCTGGGTTGAGGTCAAATGGAGGATGGGGGCAGGGCATGTGGTGTGTGGGCTGTGGGTGGAAGATGGGGAAATGCAGACCAGAGAGGGCAGGTGTACAAGATCAGGCCTTGTCACAGGTCACTTCGCTGTGCACACTTTATTTCAGAGACCCAAACATCATATTTAAAAACTAAAATCCTTATTGAACTTTGAAGCCAGAGGTTCCTGCCCACCTCATTTTGCTGGTACCCAGCCTTCAGGAACACAAGTGGCTTCGTTAGTGACTTGAGCTGTCTCGGAGTGTCTAACTTTCTAGTTGGGAAGTGAAAAAACTTGTTGGTGTTAAGGAGCCCTTAAGAAAAAAATGGCTTAAGTGAATGCTCATAATCTTACCTCCCCAATAATTCCTGTTGGAACAAACTGTGATCCATGAGCAAGGTTAGAGAACTCCGACAAAGGCAGTTATGATAAGGGCATTCTGCCCTCCACCAGATCCTCTTCCCAAGCACAGCCACCTTCCCTGTACTCCATTCTCCCCAGATTTCCTCAAACTGTTCCCCTCCAGCCTCCACTCTTATGGTTTTCTTCCTCTGTGCCCTGGAGCCATCTTCTTAGTTGCCTTTACTTGGCTTCCTCCTTTAGTCCCACACATCTATGTCCCAAGCTCATGTGGACATGTCCGTTTGCTCTCTCCTCACCCAGAGAAGGCCTAGTCATGCCTGGCCCCAAAGAGAGGCAGCGGGTGCTGGGTGCAGAGGCTGAAGATACAGCTTGGGTGTCACACTCTCCAAGAAACCTCTAGTCCCTTCCAGCCCCTTTGCTATGTGCCTGAGCTGCTCTGCCTGGCAAAACTGGCCAGTGTAGCCACAGTGACATCATATGTCTCCTGGGCTAGGCTGTTGGGGTCTTGGCAGTCTAAGTCTTTGCCCCTGGGGTATTGCCCTGCTGGTGGGAAAGGCGACTGATGGAGAACTGAGATGTGCTGCCCAAGAACCAGAAGCAACGCCAGGCCACTTGGATTCTCCAAATGGAGATGAACAGCTGTGCTGGCCCCATGTGGAGCAGGCACAGCTGTCTCACCAAACCCTGTGCAGGCCCTGCACCACAGCACCGTGAGCCAAGAGGCTACATTTTGGGGTGGCATGTTATGAAGCAACAGACAACTGAAACAACAGAGCAGAGAATCCATAGTCAACCACTGGTAGGCTGATTCTAAACCTGGGGCCCTGTGCATAAACCCCTGCTGGTACAGCAGGTAGGCGACAGCCAGATGGGCTCTGGAGAAAGGAGGCATCATTAGCTCTATCAGGGCTGACATCAGCTAACAGAATCAGTGCCTGTCTATCTCTGCTCTTTAAAGTAATCAAATACAAGTTCTTACAAGTAAAACATCTCAAAAATACATTGTTATGAGTTCACTGTTTAGTGTATTCTATTTAGTTCAAGTTGGAAATGAAAACAGCTAGGGGCTGTGCTGGGAAAATCATATTAACTCATATAAGAACCCACTGTAAGTAATTACTGTTCTTCCTACTTTACAGACGGGAAAACCGAGACTTAGGTCAGGAGGTTGTACTCAAGTGTATATAGCTGGGCAGAAGTGAAGGGAATTGCACTCAGAATTCTAACTTTATATATCCAGCAGGCATGTCACTCTCATATACCCCCGGCCATCCAGTTAACCTGTAAATGGTCCTATTCAGAAGAACTTTTCATTCTAGTGCCTTAAATTACTCTCTAAACTTACCCAAGCATTAGTGGGTAGATTTCTCCTTGATTGAAATTTGTGGTTGTAAGGAATTCTATTTTTTTACAAACAGGTTTTTTTTCCCTTGGTTTGCTGAAGGGTTTCCATGCTGAGGAGACTAGTCTCTGCTTTGTGGAGTGGAGGTTTACCCCATGGGGTCATTATTGTGGATTAAGGGAGTGTCACTAATGTGGACAGTGTTATAGCAAACATTTGAGTTTCAGTTCTGGGGTTTCACATGGGATTTCCCAGGGAAGAAGGCATCTTTTCAACTAAATATGGGGGCACATGCAGAGCTGACAGAGGTGGGGCCTTATGCCTGGCCATCTTTGTGGCAGACCCAGCCCTGTTGCTCAGTCTGAAGACACAAATCCTCATCAAATTCATTCCCAGTTGGCATGTCTCAATCATGTCTGAATGTCTCTTATGTCACATGAGTGGCTCTGGTTATCTGGGAAGCTTTCATTCTGATTTCACCTTTAACTTTTCATTTTAAATAGACAGGGATGGGTAGACCAGAAGTTTCAGTCATCTCTGCTCTGCTCCTTTTTTGGATGTCAGTGGGTGTTAGAGTGGTTGGGTTGAAGAGCTGTAGGTGTGACATAATTGAAATCTGTGCTCAAACCTGCATTGGGTGAAAAAACATAGTTGTGCAGGACTCTATCCCATGGAACAGGTAGTCACAGGGAAGACTTGGGAGTGACGACTGTGGGAGCAGGCCTACCTGGAGGCCAAGGAGGAGAGTGAGCTCTGATGCCTCCCAGGCTGTGCCTCTATGACAAATAAGGTTTGCAGATCACATTTCTGAAACCAATGTTTCAGGTAGGAGGAGATTTAAATCCTGTTTGTTGGCTTGTTATTGCAAGAGGTAGGTGGATCCCCAGGTAAACAGCTAGAAGATTCCATACAATGCAGATCTTCGTGACTGTGAGATCACTCCAAGGAATCGAGAGACCAAGGCAGAGTTGTGCTGCTCCAGAAGGAAATTGGTTGCAGTAAAGCTACGTGTGGATTCCTTCCCATATTCAGAAAGGATCCCAGAATCCAGGTCCTGGAACCCTGCTCTTGAGTTCCCCCTAGCTCTCTGAGATCAGATCTGATCTTCCTTTCCTCCATCCACACTGCCAGAGCCTGTGGCCTTCTTCAAGACGCTGTCTCGACCAGAGGCTCCTACACTGTCCCTCTGCCAGCCCTCTGCTCCAGGAGTTTTCTTCACATGAAGAGGTGAGTTTTATGGGATGTGCTGATCCAAATGTGAGCCCCCATGCTCTGCCTGCTCTTCTCAGTCTCTATGGTTGTGAATAAGACACCTGGAAATGTTAGGAATAGAAAGCAGCCCATGTGTACCATGAAATTTGAAGTAACTGCTGGCCTGGATGTGGGTTTGACATTCTAGACTTAGAGATACAGAAATGAGCACAGTGAATTCTTTGGCCCAGGCCATGCTCAATATGCAGGCAGTCATCACTGTGTCAGGGTCCCTTTCTCTTTTCAAAGTCAGAATGTACCCATGGACAAAGCGTGGAATACTCACCCTGGTTCCCAGCAGAACATGGTGTCATCAGTCATGACAATAAGAGATGTGGAAGGGAGCAGGGCAGAGGGACAGGGGTGCACCTCTGGGCAACTCCTCATTGCACAGAGTCAGGGTCAAGGGACACGGGAACAAAAACTGAGAAAGAGAAATTTAAGCACAACATTTATTTTTAAAAAAATCAGGGAACTTCCAGCCAAGATGGAGGTGTAGGTAAACACACTGTGACTCTTTGCACAACCAAAAGATGGAAAACAACAATTTAAAAATAAAAAACAACCAGAACTGACAGAAAATCGAACTTTATGGAAGTCTGACACCAAAGAGTTAAAGACACGTTCATCCAGACCAGTAGGCAGGGCAGAGTCAGGCACATGGCCAGATGGCAGTTTGTGAAACCAGGCACAATGCTGAAACAGGCTGGGGGGGACCTCCGCTGGCAGACCTGGACCCAGCGGGACCCAGCCCAGTGGAGTGGACAGTCCTGCATTTGCACGCAGATAAACCAGGAGAAAAAGTTGAGGAGTGGAGCAAATCCCGCAGCCCAGGGGCCCAGAGAAGGGAAATAAAACCTCAAACCACCAATTGAAAACACCTGTGGGGGTTGAGGCAGCAGTGGGAGGAACTCCCAGCCTCACAGGGAAGTTTGTTGGAGAAACCCACAGGGTCCTAGAACAAGCTTGCCCGTGAGGGAATCAGCACCAGAAGGGCCCAATTTGCTTGATGGTAGCAGGGGAAGTGACTGGAAGCCAGCAGAGAGCAGAGCTAGCACCATTGTGCCCTGTCAGACCCCTTCCCCACAGACAAGGTCACAATGCAGTGATGTAGGTTACCCCGCCCTGGTGAACACCTAAGGCTCCACCCCCTTATATGTAATTAGGATGCTCACAGACTTGGTTGAATTTGGTCGCAAATTAGATGAAAAAATGAAGGATACGCTAAATGAAATGAGGGGAAATGTGCAGGGAATTAATAGGGATGGGAAGGAAACTGGGGCTCAAATCAATGGTGTGGACCACAAGGAAGAAAAAAACATTCAACCAGAAAAGAATGAAGAAACAAGAATTCAAAAAAATGAGAAGAGGCTTAGGAACCTCCAGGACATCTTTAAACATTACAACATCTGAATTATAGGGGTGCCAGAAGGAGAAGAGGAAGACCGAGGGGTTGAACACTTCATTCTCTTTTTAGGTCTGAGAAATATTCCACTGTATATATGCACCACTTCTTCTTTATCCATCTGTCTATTGACAAACACTTACATTGCTTCTGTATCTTGGCTATTGTAAATAATGCTGCAATGAACAAATGAATGCATATGTCTTTTCTAATTAATTTTTTGTGTTTCTTCAGATAAATACCCAGAAGTAGAATTGCTGGGTTTTTCTTTGTCTCTTGTAGTGTTTGTTTTAAAGTCTATTTGGTCTGTCTATCCTATCTTTTTTTTTTTCCTTTCCATTTCTGTTAATTATTTTAGTTCATCCCTTTACTTTCATTCTGTGTCTTTCAATCTGAAGTAGTTTTCTTTCAGGTAGCATATGTAAGGGTTTTGTTGTGTTATCTGTCCAAGGTCTTGATTGGAACATTTAATCCATTTACATTTGATGTAATTGTCGACAGATACATAATTACTGTTATTTTATTTTTCAAATTTTTAATCTTTCCCCCACTTTTAAAGAAGTCCCTTTTGCATTTTTTGTAATACTGGTTTAGAGGCGATTAACTCCTTTAGCTTTTTCTTGTCTGGGAAGCTTGTTATCTGTCCCTAAATTCTAAATGATAGCTTTGCTGGGTGAAGTAATCTTGGTTGTAGGTCCTTGCTTTTCATCACTTTGAATATTTCATGCCAATTCCTTCTAGACTGAAAAGTTTCTGTTGAGAAATCAACTGACAGTCTTATGGGAGCTCCCTTTTAGGTAACTGCTTTTCTCTTGCTGCTTTTAAGATTCTCTCTTTGTTTTTAACCTTTGCCATTTTAATTATGACTTGTCTTGGTGTGGGCCTATTTGAATTCACCGTGTGTGGAACTCTCTGAGCTTCCTGGGTTTGTATGCCTATTTCCTTCGGGTTAGGGAAGTTTCATATCATTCTTTCTTCAAATAGGTTTTCAATTTCTTGTTCACTCTATTCTCCCTCTGGCACCTCTATGATGCAAATGTTGGTATGCTTGAAGTTATCTCAGAGGCCCCTTAAACTATCCTCATTTTTTAAATTTCTTTATTTGTATTTTTTTGCTGTTCTGATTCGGTGTTTTCTGCTACTTTATCTTACAAATCACTGATCTAATCTATTGTTGATTTCCTCTAATGTTCTCCATTTCAGTTATTATATTCTTCACTTCTGACTGGTTCTTTTTTATGTTTCATATCTCTATTTTTATGTTTCTTATGTCTGTTGAAGTTATCACTGAGATCACTGAACATCCTTATAACCAGTGTTTTGAATTCTGCATCTGGTAGATTGCTTTTTATGGAGTTTTGCTCTGTTCTGTCTTGGTAGAGTGGCCTTAGGTAGGCCACTCTGTTTTGTGGGGCCCAATGGCACAGTCTCCCTGGTCACCTGAGCCAACCGCTCCAGGTATGTTCCTTGTGTGGGTAGTGTGCGTCTCTTGTAGTTGAGCTTTAATTACGGTTGGCATGTCAATGGGAGAGATTGACCCTCAAGTTGATTGGTTGTGAGGATTCGCTGTGACTACAATGGAGGAGCTGTTGTACAGGGACTGACACTATGAAACAGGATTCCCTTTAATGGAGCTCTGGTTCCTTCCAAGTCTGAGTTTTGAGTGTGTCTTTTGTGGAGATAGTTGGGCAATGCTCTAGTATAGTCTGAAGCTGGCCACTGGATATGTTGGACCTAGGCTTCTTGAGAGGTTCAGGCCAAGGTCAGCCACTGCCTGTACTCTGCCCAGGATTACCTGGTATAAGCTACAAAGTGATGTGCAGATCACAAGGCCCTTGTTCTGGGCTTGGGAGAAGATAAATTTTGAACTGAAGCTACCTATTGCTAGTACCAGCTTTGGGCTGCTTAACAAGAAAGTCCATTAATTCTTAAGAACAAAGGTTGTGAGTTAAACTGTCATCACTCATACTGTCATAATATCACAACTAATAATGTATATCAGTTTTTGCATGTATGTTACCTCAATAAATAGTAAATAAATATACTCAATAAATACATAAATAATATAACAGTAACAATAACAAAAACGGACAGAAAATGTGTGCTGCCCTGAATGGGCAGGAGTTAAGTAATTTTGCATTCATCACTCCCTCCCAGTCTTCTGGGATGTGCTGTTGGCTCCAGGCACCTGCTCCACCTGGAACACTTCTCTCCTTATTGTTGTGTGGCTGACTCCCTTCTGCTGTTTTTTCTTTCTCAGCCACACTCTGTTCTAAATTTCTGCTCAGCACCTATTGAAAGCTGAAGAAGTTTCTTGCCAGTCCTTCTGCTGTCCATTGTCACTTTCCCTGGAATGCTGGCTGCTTCGTGAATGTAGAATCTACCTGCTGAATCTCCAGAGCCTGACACCTACTCAGTATAACCCAAAATCTTTCCCACAGCTCCATCGATGTCCTTTCTCTGTGTTTGTGAGAGGCCTTGTCTTTCTCCATTCTTCCCCTCTCTGGCATGTTCACTGTGCTGAACTAGTTCATTGTCCCTGAAAATCCAATCTTGATTTCTGTCCAAGCCTACCAGCCTGTCATGGTCCCACCTGGCCACCTCCCTTTCTTACTTAGTTAGTTCCTCCTCAGCCCAATGGTTTTAGCACAGAGGGCCCTACTTCTGGTCCAGGCAGGGTTGGACACATCCTGGAATTTCACTCACAGTGCTGGGGGGCATCAATGTAGATGCACATATTCCTTCCTCCTGGCTCCCAAGACAAGCTGTGCCTGAGCCAGGTATTGTTAGACGCCTTGGCTCTGCTCTCTAGGACAACCAACCATCCCTTGTTGCTTTCCTCATTCATAGGGTGAGTGTGAGAGCAGCTTTGCTGGGCAAGCAAAGAGAACCTGAGTTTTTACACCCAATGGGCTGAGAGTAGGTGTCTGTTTTCCTGGGAGACTTTGAGGGTGCCCAGAGGAGGAGAATCCAGAGGTCTCACCTCCAGGCCACTCAGAGAGGGTTCCTAGTACAATTTGTAAGCAACCTGCTTGATGTTACCATTCTTTTAGGAAGCATCATACTGCATGAAAATTGGGTGTTTACGCATCTCTCCAACTAGTCTGAGAGATTTTTAAGGCTGGGAACACTGTCTTATTGACCATTATGTCTGCAGCAGTAGCCAGGCTTTGGGTACTTTGAAGCCTTCAGATGAGACCAAGAATGAGTGATATGTCCTCTGAAATTACAGGGGAAGGAGCTGCTCGTCGACCTTACTTAACAGACTCCTACTGTTTACATGTGTTGTGTGTTTGAGTCTGTAAAGGAATATCCTGGTGGTCTGAAAACCTCCCTAAGAGCCCAGAGAAAAAATCTCCAACTTGATAGAACTCCTTAGTACTCTCAGGGTAGAGAATCATTTTCCTTTCATTCCTTAATTCACACACATGTGTGTGTGTGTGTGTGTGTGCGCGCGCGCGCGTGTGTGTGTGATTCTACATAGGATTCGTCATATCACAGATACGGGGAAAACACTTGCATTGGAAATCAAAGTGAAAGCATTTGCAGACTCATTCAAAACCTAGTCTGAAAAGGCATAAAGATAATTTAAAGCATTGGCCTATATAATGCAATAAAACGCAGGTAGCAAATACAAGGCCTGCGGGCCGAATACGGCCCTCCACCTTGTTTTATCCAGCCCGGCACCTCATTTCTACCTGGTGGCAGAGCTGAGCTCTTGCTTAACTGTTAAGGAGTAGTTACATTTATACAGTCCTAAAGTTACATTTGGCCCTTTGAAGGCAACTGTGAGGCTGATGTGGCCCCTGGTGAAAATGAGTTTGACACCCCTGCATAAAACTTTGCTTGTGAATGGGTTACAAATCTTTTTGAACCTTCTACATTTTGAGGGATATGCTTCTGCCTTTCAGGACATTTATTGAATGAGTGGTAGCCATGCCAACAGGGAAACAGTCTATATGGGACCAGAAGCATCAGGGTTCTGAACAGACCCTCCCTCCTTGTCCTAAAAGTGCCAACCAGTCCTACTTGCCTTCCTTCTGGGTAGAGCAGAACAACACACCAGAAGTGATGAAGAAAGGGTTGCTTTGACTTCCATGGTTCTTTCTCTCAGTGCTGCTGTAAACCTGAGACCCCGGAATCACTAACAGATAATTCAAGGGAGGAAAGATCCCTTGGAACCTAAATGGTGAGGATACCAGGGTGCTTCTTTTTTTTCAATTTCAGTTTTTTAGAAATATTTTTTATTGATTAAGCTATTACAATTGTCTCATTTCACCCCCTTTATTCCCCTCCACCCTGCACCCCCCCACCCTTTCCCACCCTTTAGTTTTTGTCCATGGGTCATATACATAAGTTCTTTGGCTTCTACATTTCCTGTACTATTCTTAACCTCCCCCTGCCTGTTTTCTACCTACCATTTATGCTACTTATTCTCTGTACCTTTTCCCCCTCTCTCCCCCTCCCACTCCCCTGTTGATAACCCTCCATGTCTTATATAAATCCCTTTAACATTTAATATAATAAAGGCTGGGTGATGATGAACTCCTTGAACTTGACCTTATCTGAGAAGCACTTTAACTGCCCTTCCATTCTAAATGAGAGCTTTGCTGGATAGAGTATTCTTGGATGTAGGTCCTTGCCTTTCATGGCTTGATAAACATCTTTCCAGTCCCTTCTTGCCTGTAAGGTTTCTTTTGAGAAATCAGCTGATAGTCTTATGGGAATTCCTTTGTAGGTAACTTTCCCCTTTCCTCTTGCTGCTTCTAAGATTCTTTCCTTATTTTTAATCTTGGGTAATGTAATTATGATGTGTCTTGGTGTGTTCCTCTTTGGGTCCAACTTTTTTGGGACTCTCTGAGCTTCCTGGACTTCCTGGAAGTCTATTTCCTTCACCAGCTTGGGGAAGTTCTCTTTCATTATTTGTTCAAATAAATTTTCAATCCCTTGGTCTTCCTCTTCTCCTTATGGCACCAGGGTGCTTCTTAACTGGAACAGGGATGAGTATCAGGGCCCACATGAAAGAAAGCATACTTCCTCTGGATACAGGATCTGAAAGGGAGTGTTTGATTTTGTTCTGTCTTGAGAAAAAGTGAATTTGACATACTTTAAATTGTGTGTAGTGGGAAAACCACTAAGTTAAAAATAATGAATGAAACTTCAATTTAATTATTTTTAAAAAGTATATAATTGCTTCATGAACTCGTTTGCTTTTGCACTGAAAACTCAGTAACATCATTGTTCTTAAAACCTACATGAAGTGTTTTCCTCACATAGATCTCCTGCCTTCATTATTTGGATAGACTTCCTGTTGTAAATGTGCAAATTTCCACAATGTGGATCTTAACACAGACCTACCAGAACCACCTCATATCCACTATTTTTCTTGGGAAAGATACATGTTATTCATTACAAACATGTGGGTGAGATCAAGTTGCCAAGTAATGTACCCCACACCTGAAGGGCTCTACTCAGATGATGATGATTCAAGCACTGCTATGTGTGATTGATTAAACATCTAAATAGCTAATGTAGAGGTGTATCCAGAGGATATCAACATATATTATGACCTGTGCGTGAGGGCCCCACTTATGCACATCTTCTCTTGGGCTGGAGGTGCAGAGAGTGGTTCGGCCAGAAGGGTTCACCTTGCCCCAGATATTTGAAAGGAAAGGTAACTGGGAGTCACTTACTAACCAAATGCTTAGAGATTAGTCATGGTTCATCTAGGTTTTCATGAAAAATACCCTCCAGAAAGACTGGCATATTATTTGAAAAGCACAGGAATGAATGATTCTCTGGGCACAGGAGTTAGATTATTTGCATCTTTAAATTCACGGCAGTGGGGATGGAGATGTGCAGGGAGATCCAGCTGACTTTTCAGTCTCACACTGAGAATAGCAATGATCATCCTTTTCTTATGCCTTCAGTGTACAGCTTTTCCAGGACATTCTGGGCCTCCCTTCTATTATGTGGCCATCAGGAGTCAGAGAAGCAGAGTGCGAGGTCTGACCTGGCGCAGGAGCACATGTGCTTTTTATTTCCAAGCACTTGACCTTCAACTGGCTACAGTGATTTTTCCCAGCCATGAGGGAACTCGAGAAGCCAGCGCTGCGCCTTCACTTGGGATTTTTCTGGTCCATGTCTTGGATTGATGAGTGGGTAACGTGACCCTGAGAGGTTTCACATATACAGTTACTGAATTAAGAAGGGGGAATGAGAAATTGATCATTTTGAGAGTGGATCACTTAAGGGTTGCCGCTTTTGGAAAATTCAAGAGTAATTTATCCTAAAAGGAATTGTCTGTAGATTTTTCAAAGCCCCATGGAATCAAATAGACAAGTCTATGATAGGATTACTTTTTTGAAATCTAATTGATGTTTATATTTCTGCTGCGTGAGTCCCCCTGTTAAGAGAATGAACAGGTAATCTGTCTTCCCCCACCGGAGGGCCAGAAGTGGATGACTGTGTCCTGTACTTGGGTCTCCCTTGTGCAAGGAGCAACTAACAGCTTCCTGTGTTCTACAGCTGAAGAGAAAGGGAAGTTGCCAGGAACCGGGGAAAGGACCCTAAGCAGGGCTTGTTTAAAGGAGCACTGACAGGCAAGCCGACTCAGACCAGCAGACTGGCTTGCCCTGGGACTGGATGGTGCTGCTGCTTTAGGGTAAATGGGGTATGGCTTCTCTTCCCATTTTCCTGAACAGTTACACTGAACAACAGAAGGGATAGGAATGGAGCCATGGAGACGGGATTCATGCTGGCCTCCCTGCTAGATAAGTGTGGGCTTGAAGCCAGATTTGATTCACTTTAGAAAAGACAAAATATTTCTTTCATGTGAATAGACCCAGTACCTTATTTGGGGTTTCATCTAATGAATACATTAAAATGCATCTTATAGCTAACTGGAAATTACCTTAATTCTGCAGATGAAGGGCAGGAGAGGGAGGGAGTTCACTCTGCTGCATTTATGCTTTTCTTCTCTCCCAGGGGCAGGCCTGGGGTTATTCCATGTGGCTGTGGCCCAGTAAGGCATGTTCCTGAGCTGGCCTTGCCATCTGGGAGCCCATGGAGACTCTGCGGAGAGGTGCACTCCTTTTCTCTTCCTTACCTTCCATCTTCCAGACGGGAAAATAGCTCTGTAGCTGGCACATGCAGCAGGAACGTGAGGTGAGGCGAGCAGCCTCCACTTTCATGTCAGTGGAGCCAAGGGCAGCAGTTTGGGCCCTTGGTGGTCCTGGGGTCGCCTTACCAGAGACCTGTGAGAAGGGAGCCCACCTCTGCCTGGGATGGCTTGAAAACTAGCGTGGCTGATGCTGGAATGATCCTAGTGATAACGGACCCAAATCATAACAAGTACTGTGTGACTACAAATACATCTAGGTCAAAATGAAGTAAATATTCCCTTGCCTGGCTCACAGAGAGGTACGTTATTGTATTAATTCACTGTTCACCCCTCCACTTAGCACAGTGCTCCTTGAGAAGAGGACTCAGCCTGTGGGACAATAATGGACATACAGGGTGGGGCAAAAGTAGGTTTACAGTTGTGAGTAAATGAAACAGTTTATTTCAATGTTATTATTGATTGATTATTATATTATCTTCTGTATGAAAAACTTAAACCTATTTTTGCCCCACCCTGTATTTAGCTTTGAAGAGCTGTTGGTCCCCACGAGCCTGGGCTCCTTGGCACTAAGTGGACATTGGCTCCCCTCATCCCCTTTCAAAGGATTCTAAGTGCAGTGCAAAGCCAGGAGCTTATTTCCACTTGTGTTGTCTGCAGTCTCCCCGAGCTAGGTTTGCCTTTCTGAGAGAAGACAGAATGGATCCCATTCAGACTGCAATTTATAATGATTTATCCCTAAAGGAAGTTGTTGTCTCTTTAGTCTATACCCTCTCCCCCACCCCCCACCCTCGTTGCTTTACTCTGTAACCTTCCTCTCATCTTTCCACAATCTCACGCACTGAGGATGTGATCATGTAACAGAGTGGAGTGCTCGGCCTCTCCGACTCCACCTTGTTTCAGCCTGCGTTGTTCCCACGGCCTTCGGGCTACCAGCTCCTGCTTACTCTCGCACACAGACATGCTAATCATTAGTGGAATTCTAATTCCAGGCTGAGGTTTACAAAAACAGCCTCTTACCAGAAGGTGCCTCACCCGAGGAGATGTACAAAGATAATAATTGTTTATCAAAGATTTGCGGAAGCTTCAGGACTGGACTCAGATCAACTGGGGTCAATGGACAGGGAATGAAGAGATTTCAAGGTCTTCCTTGAACCCTTGCTGGTGCCCAGATGTCTGTGGTCATCAATCACCTCTTGCCCTCCCCCCGTGTCCCCTTCTCTTGATTTGAGGTAACATTAGGACTCCCATATTCTCAGTTGGCACGTGACATTTTGTGTTTTGGCCTTTCCAAGAATTGGGCACACAGGCTTTGGACTGGTAACAATCCTGCCTCACGATGACCTTGGCCCCATGTCCGTGCCTCAGTTTCCTCTTGGCTGCCTTCCAAGCATACAGTGAACAGCTGTGGTCATCACGTGGCCCTGGTCTCTTCCCTCCAGCTCCTTGGCCATGTGCATAATGCATCAGTTTGTGTCACTCATCTTGTAATTGAAACTCCCTTGGTTACATTCATACTCTCTGAGTCTCCCTGAACAGGGCATTCTTTCAGATCCTTTGAAAGAACAGGTGAGTCTCCTTGATCTTTAAGTCTTGTATCATTCCAGAACTTCTTTGATCCTCAAAGCTGCTTTCAGACCCACCAGCTGGGGATGGGGTACAGGAGGGCAGATGCTAGAGGCTCTGATACCTTCTAGGACAGCTGGGATGCTAAGGGAGGAGGAACAGTTCCAAGCTGTAGATTATGGTAACAATGTCAGTAAGGCTATAATGCTTGATAAATAGATTCAAATAATCACACTAGCCACCAGCATGCAACAGGTTCTGCACTGCAGCCCTTGGTCCAGGTCTAGCTGGCAATCCGCTAAATGAACAGAAACCCTCAAAGCACTGACAAAGATGCATTTCCGGTAGGAAAGGCACGCCCCCCCTTCCCTTGGAAGAGTAACATCAAAGTGAAGCTGCTTTCCCAGTGAGAACTGTTTGCTTTGCAGATAGCCCAGAGCCCAAAACACCAACTAAAGTTGACTTGGGGTTTGGTGCTCAGGGTGGTAAGCACAAGAGTGGGAAGATATTTTGGAAGTAAAGGAGAGAGGAGGCTCGAGGGAGGAGGGACATTGTTAAATATGACTGTTACTCAGTCTAGAATTCCTGTCACACGTTAGCAAACTTTTCCCTCCCTTCCATCTTCACAGAAACAATTTGTTAAGATTTACTCTATTTTTCAGAGATATCAAATTCTTTCGTTTAGCTTTGTTCTCCACTGACAAGACAGAAGGCTCTTTGTTAACCCTACACACTTGGACACACCTCCAGTAGCTCCGTCCAGAAGGGTCTATCTCACCTCACTGACTGTTCAAAGCTCTTGTTCAAGAACACAGGTCACTGCTGATAAAATGGGGTTGTTTCCCTATATTTTATACACCATCTCATTGAAATGGGCAATATTGATTGCCTCATGTAATTGTCCTAATTACTCAGTGATGTTGACACAGATAAGAAAACTGAGATGCAGAGCAATTAATTAGTATCTAAAGCCACATGGTTAAACTTGGCAGAGCCAGATTTGGAAGACACGTCTGAATCCAACCACCTCTTTCACAGGTTTATCTCTCAAGGATGCTGTGGGCTTCACTCTGTAATCTGTGTGCAGAGTATACTTTGTACCTAGCGTCATCTGGCTCTGGGTGTTTTTGGGTCCAATCCAAAATGATACCAAATAAAAGTAAAAATTATTTGTGCCATGCATAGAACATTACTTAATATAGAGGTATACCAATATAGTGCTACAGATGGATTAGGACTTTGAGTTGGAAAATAAGCCAACTCAAATGAATTTCACTGTTCATCTCAGCCTAGAAGCAATTGTGTCTGGGAGGCCCAATAGTGCTATGAGCATGATAATCACTTTTTTCCTCTCATTTTTCAGTGCTTTAAAGTTAGTTTTAGCAAAACTTTCATATGCATGATTTCAAGTTGATTTTGCATCTTGCAACAACCCACAGCAGTCCCATTTCTGCAGCTGACACTCATGCACATTCAGAAACCCAATTAATGTCTTCGCAAACTAAGAATGCAATCTAGATCTCAATGCTCCACTTATGTACTCCAACTCCAACACTTTTGTTCTTTTTCTTCATTTATCCTATGTTTATATTTCCTACGACTTCTAAAGACTGTACCAGGCACTAGTTAAAAGAGCACTCAGTAAGACACAGCCTCATCTTTGAAATTGTTGGCATTTGGAAAGAAGAAAGACTGGCGTAGAGATTGACATAATCCTGCATGCTGGGGACCAGGATGGTGATGTGGACATTGCCATGGGGGTGGAATGACCGGTTCTGCTGAGGGGACAGAAAAACATCACTGAGCTTGTAGCATTTCAGAGGTCTAGTGGTTGTGTTTGGGCAAAGGAGGCAAAAGACATTTAAACAAATAGTGTCTACATAGGAACTGGCGCTTGGTGGCTGGTGAGAAAGCCAGTGTGCTAGGAGCTGTGGAGTACTCGGGACGATGCAGGAGATGAGAACAAGAATGGATAATTGGTCCTGATCTGAGATGGGCCATATACATCATACTTAGGGGTTTAGAGTTCATACTGTAAATCTGTTTCTCAAATTGAGCTTTGCAGAATACTGAAGACCTGTGGACCTATTCTTGGAAATCTGTGAGCTCTTCGTGGTTTTTAATGTTGATGATATTTAAAAATAAAACACCGCAAGCATATTCTGGATGATCTGGCTGGCTGACTTGCATGAACTTGACTCAGATCACACTCCCTTGAACTTATGCCATCTCCTTTTGGAGCTGAGGAAACTCTCTTGCCACATAAGGAAGACTGAGGTTGTGAGAGGGTTTCACAGTAGTTTGAATGTAGAATAAGGGTGTGAAAACCAAGTTATCACAGTGAATAGAAGTATCAACATGCCTACATCAAAAGAACTGGGACCCTATTTGTCAATGCCGCCATCATGAGTGAGTGGATGTTCTTTGCACCACCTGTCCTGTCTCTTATTGTAGCATACCTGTTTATAGGTAGTAAGTGTTGAAGTAACTACTGGAAAGTTTTCTTGCCTTCCTAGTAGAAATAGTTGTATTAGACATGCAATGTGTATTTAAGTAATCAAACAATGGATATTGTATTTTCAAGTGACTAAGACAATTTAATATGTCAAAAGACATTTCATTAAAAATGACTTTTGAGGATTGCTTGCTAGCATTTTTGGTTAACTATGAGATATGATTGTCCTGTACTAATGAACAAATCCTGAAGGTGCTGTGCCTATTTAATATATTATTCATATAAAGCAAGGATTCTGGGTGATATTATTAAAAATAGAGCTAACAATTAAATATAAAATTGAACCTGAGGCCACGTGTTCTTGCCTGTGGTTAGTCATTTAGTTAGAATGAAAAAGTACTATCATGTACACTTAAATACATGACTTTAACATGATGTTATTTTTATAGTTTTGTTTGAATTGATTATATGTTGGATTTGTTTTACAGCTAAATAAGAGTGTAAGAATAATGTGCTTACACATGATTTTATGTTTGAATATGGAGGTTAAAAAATACTTTTCCTTTCACTTTCTAAGTTCTTCCATGTGGACTAATGATCAAATTAACAGAGGCAGATTACCAGGAGAAAATCAAATTTTAATACATGTACATGAGGAATTCATGTAAGCATGAAAATTCCAAGGGCAGTGAAACAACATTAGGCATATATGTCATTTTGGACAAAGGAAGAAAGAGGAAATGGAGTCTTAGATTTTAAAAGTGAGAATGAGTGATTTACAGGTAGTTGAGGAAGAGCAGAAGACACATGGCAGATAAATTTGTCCGAGGTAACTCAGAAACAGTGGGACATAGGAGGGAGTTAGTAAACATGTCCCTGCCAGATGCCATTCCATCCACCATACTCAATTCACATTAGACCAAGGCCAACACCCCAGGATTCCCTTCCTGAAGCCTGCCCCTCATCTGCGTCTCTCAGCTAGAGAGGAGGGGCGGACTGGACTGCAGGCTCCCTCAAGTCCTGTTTCTCAATACCCAGCTTAAAATCAACATCCCAAAAGGCAGGCTTAGGATGGAAAAAATTTGGTCCCCTTCAGAACTTACTTAAACACATAAAATAAAAATAAAAAGGATGATAAATGGTATAATTTGAGACAATAGTAAAGATGCAATAACATTTTTTCTTAAAAGGGATGTAAATGTTTCTAAGGTTTGGAAGCAAGTAAGGGAAACAACAGAAACTTATGTGCAGAGGAGTTTTACTGCATCAACATATTTCAGTTAGAGATGGAAAGTTGATGACAGCGTGGGTGCACATAGGGCAGGAAGTTGTGCGGGAGACCAGCTAAGAGGCCGTGACAGTGGTGGGGTGGGGAGGAGACCTGCCATTCGCATCGTTTCTGCAGTAGATAGAACGCACTTGTGACTGGGTGGGCATGTGAGTGATGCTGAGGTCGAAGCGGTCAGGATGGTGCAGATTTTAAGCTCCAGTGACTCTCTCAATAAAACAATTTACCAGCATTGAGAATTGAAAATGTGGGAAAAAGTCACCAAATGCGGTTTTGCACATCTGCTAATCCTGTTTTTCCAGTAAGACACAGATTGCACACATACTCACACACCTAGCTGAAAAGGCAAGGAAGTAAAGAAGAGGAAGGCCAAGTTGGGTGGCCCCAACTCCTTTTCAGCTCTAACATTTTTAATGTCATTCTGTGCTGTTTTTCCCTTTTAATCATTTGCATGAAGAGTGTGCTATATTTTCTGTCAGGTCTTTGCTCAAAATAGTACTTTAATAACTTTTAGTGAAAAGTTAGCTATAGGACAGTTCTGATTCTGGCTGAGATGGAAGAAACATTTCCCACTCTTTTTCTCTTACTGGTTGAAATTCAATGCCAGGCACAGGGGAGGGGCAGCTCCCTGAAGATCCTGAAAAGCCACAGTGGCTGGCACACTAGGGCTGGGAACCAGATGGTTCTAACTGTCAGTGAACTGGCGGTGAGTTCCCTGTTTTTCTTTCTTTTTTTTCCCTCCTGAATCTATCAACCTGGACCTCCAGGCATCAAGGGTCCTGGAACGATGCGCTGGAAGAAGGGCTCCAGAGAAGGCGGTCATTCTGGTCTCAGGGCTGAGAAGGCACAGAGGGACTGGAAGAAGTCCCCTGTCCTCCTGCAGCTTCCACTCCCATAGCTATAGCCCTGTGACACTGGTAGAGTGGGAACTGGGCAGGCTTCTGAAGCTCTGAGGGAGGAAGCCTTTCTGTCTTACCGAGGAGCGTGTCTGAAGTGTTGGGTGGAAGCTCTATTACAGTTTTCTTCCTCTCCTCCCACAGACAGACACTCTTGCAGCAAGTGTATGGCAGAACAAGACAACTGACACCCCGCTGGCCTGTGTCCACCTGGTTAGGGAGGTGGGCGTGGAGGCCACTGTGCTGGGCTCCCGCTGATCTCCTGCGTGAGTGACGGGCAGATGAGCCCACAGACCCTGCAGGAGCTTCGGCTCTAGTGGCAGGTCACACACTTGCTCCCATTGACCAGAGCCACTTGGGTGAGGGCGGGTTTGCTTTCACATGTGAGGACCACAGGTTCCAGCTTTTCATGATGTGGAGGAGAGGAAAACCCTGGAAAGGTGGGGCCGCTGAGGCCCAGTGTCTGATGAGTCTGAACTCTGGTCACAGGCCTCCTGGGAATGCTTTACCCAAGCAGGCATTTGCTGGGCGGGTGTCCCAGCAAGATGTGGGTTTACCCCTCCTGGTGTTTTGGGGGCACATGACTCTGAGCAGGGAGCCAGCCTGACTTCCCCTCTGAGATTACTTACAGTCCCTAGGATGATACGGAGGCTTATTTCATTCCAGGGGTATGGGGGCAGCCCAACAGGCTGGGCTCAATCTGTGGGTGCCCCCCAAATGCACTTTCCTCCCTCTCCCCAAATGTGCCATGTAATTTTTAAGAGGGAAAAGTCATCTGGCCCAAGGGAGGGAGACTGGGGGTTGAGTTAGCGAGGGGTCAAGGGTAAGCAGCATGCCTATGTGATGTAGCTCTGAGGTCAGAGGAGAAGGGAATCTGAGAAAGTGGGGAGCTGGCACCTGGGCCTGGGAGGCGCTGTGGGGGTTCCTCCAGCCCAAGGCTCCAGACAGCCCCTGCTGGCTTCCCATGTGTTCCACAGAGGCTGAGAGCAGGGCTGGGCCTGTGGGAAGCCTAGGACTGCTGCTATTCTGCGCCACCCTGAACAGTGGCCTGAGCAACTTTAAGACCTTCTCAGGGCAGCTGGAAAGTAGCTGATGATGCCAGGTGGTCAGGCCAGCATTTCCCTAAGTGTGGGCCCAGGACCAGCTGCATTGTACCCTACTCCTCCACACTGTGAACTGGTGGGGAGTGGGGTACCCCAGTGAAATTTAGCAAGCTCTCTGGATGGGTTCTGGGGTTGCTGCAGTTTGAGCATCATTTGGTTTGACTTCAGGAGGATGATTTGGGCTGGACCCCTCCACTGACACATAAGCTGGGAGGTGGAGGAGACTCCAGGCCCCCTGGGATTCCCAGCCCATCCGCCTGTGCTCCCCACCAGTGCTGCTGGCATGGCCGTGAGCTGCCTGAGCTACTCCGCCAGATGCACCAACTGCAGGAGTGCATTTCTCCTCCTTTGGCCTCCCACACGGTCCTCTCAGGCTGTCCACCAAAGGAAACAAAGTTGCCTCTGGGGTTTGGTGCAAACTCCCAAGAGGCCAGCCACAGCAGAAAACTTTTTTCTTTTTTGAAGTTTGCTCATCCTCCAATGTGGGCACAAATCCAACAATCTAGTCACTAATATGGGCCTATTTGTTTCTGTGTGGAAGTAACTCTTGCCTTGATTTGTGGTCTTGGGATGGCACTGGCTGGCGTGCTGCTCTCCTGGTACATAGGGTAGCCTTGGGAGGGCAGCCACTGGGCCGAGATGGCATCTCTTTCAGCCCTACAGAGCTGCTTCTTTTGCCTTGGGGGTGTCAGTAACCAGCTGTGGACTGAGCACCTATGAGGAGCAAATTCTTTCTGAAGACTCTTATTTAACTCAGTTCCTAAAACAACCCCCAAAGGTTTTCCCAGTTTATAAGCAGGAATGATGTAGAGTGAAGGTGAAGCCCTGTCTAAGATCCCAGCAAAGGATTCGTCCTTGGCAGAGGGACTGAAATCCAGTGTGACAATCTCCATGCCGAGGGTCCGCCGGCAGCCCCTGACCTGTGGGTCTCAGGGGGCTGGGAAGAGCACAGAGTCCTGGAGAACGTGTTAGACATTGTCATCCTTGGTTCCCTCCCCTAATGGGTCAGGACATTAGGAGCTTCTCTTGCATGGTCAAGGTTGAAGAATTCCATGTTTGCTTTCACCTGATGTCAACAGCGCAGACATGTGGTCCTTCCCTTCTCTCCTGGGAACAACCCTGCAAGGGCCCCCTGATTCATTCAGAAACAGCTTCTTAAATAGCCAGGCCACTTCCCATCTGGGGGCTTTTGGTCAGGGCTGCCTTTCTGAGAATCTAGAAAATAAATGCAGCATAGAAATGAGTTTAAGAGATGGAGATGAAGAAAACACAATTCTGGAGCAGAACCAGGAAAACCACCCTAGGAAAGTTTTCCAGTCACAGCATATTGAAAATACACATCTGGATGAGCCGTCTTGAGTAGCAGAGTAGCTGAGGACAGGTGGAACATTGAAACTTCAGCTGAGGTTGCCCTCCAAGACAGCTTCCAACACATCCGTCAGTGCTCCTGGAACTGACACCAACCTAGTGACAGAGCAAGCACACCACACACACACACAAGAACCACGGGTAAACAAACACATGCATAGACACACAAATACACAGGCACACATAGACACATGCACGCACAGACAGGTATGCACAGATGCACAGACACACATGTACAGATACATAGACACACAGAGACATGCCCACAGGTACACACATAAACACAGACTGGCATACAAATTCACATGGACACACAGACACACATTCACAGATGCACACACAGGCACACATTAACAACACACACACATACACACAGACGGACATAAACATAAACACACACATGCAAAGAGACAGACACACATGATCAGGTATACACACATGCAGACACACTGATACACGGATGCACACATGAACAAGTACACAGAGACACACACTGCACGATTGGGAAAACACTGGCTTTGGGCTGCCTTTCTGACCCAGCTGAGTTGCCTTTTATCAAGATGAGTGCTCTGTTTCTCTCACCCTTTAGCCTCTGCCCAGGTTCTACCACCACACAAGGGAAATCTGAATTTGGGGCTTATAAGGGGAAATCAGAGGGGGCTATTGCGTCTAGTGTCTTCCACGAGCTCGCGGCCACTCTCTGCACAGGTACAAGGGCAGCTGTCAGCTGCTACTAGGACATGGTGGGTTGCGCAATTGAATCCTTCCTCAGTGGGTGAGAAATCTCACCTTGGAAACTCTCGATCTCCAAATGGATCATCAGTGGAAAAAGAGTCACATGGTTGGAGTTGTTAAAACAAATGGATTTAATATTAATCGGCGAAACTTACAATCCTGTAAATGTTTCTGTGGGGTGTGGTTGTTGGAGCAAGTGACTATTATAGCGCTCTCAGGTAGCACCTGTATGTAGGGACACACCTTCATTTCTGAGGATTTTCTTCCTCAGACCTTTGCGAGGAGCATCTTGCAGGGGCTGTGCAGGTGAGACCCTGAGGCAGTCCTGCACTGGGTGGGTTTGGGTTGGTGAGGACCCAGTTGAGATGGCTGAGTGTTGGTGCACACAGCAAGGCTAAGATTTTGAGACCAAGGGGTTTCGCTTTCTATTGAAGTGCAGGCTTGGAAGAAGTTCCATGCATGGACAATAAAATACTTGCATCTCTGAGCCACAGAAGAAGATGGAAGAGTAAAGTTGTTCAAATAAGGAGGTCTTGGTTCTCAGAAACCTGGGATCTGGGCGTGGCTGTGGCTAGGCTGTTTCTTCTCTGGAGCAGCTTCCAGTATCTTTATTCTCCCACTCACCAGTTCTCCTACAAATACCCATGCTCCCTGTGGCCCAGAGGCTTCAGCGCTGTCTGAACCCCAGGTTGATCCTGTGGACTCTCCGGTGCTGGACTTCATGACAACAGGCCCTGGTCAGTCCAGGAGGAGATGGGATCTTATTTGGTCTTATTCTAAAATTTTTCAGATGACTATGTGATGAGTCAGGAGTAAGAATGATGACCTTGGAGAGCCTGAAGCACCCTGCATCTTGGTTTTTCACCCACCTGAGGTGATGGCTCATGTCTCACTTTGCTATTGGGGTACAGACAGTGAATGGTATGAACCCCGACTTCTTCAGCTGGAGTCCTCTAGGCTCCACATGATGGATGGCAGGAGGAAGTGGCAGGCTGATGGCAAATGGGGGACAGTCATTCCTCAAGATGGGACCTGTCTAGGCAGATGTCTTGCTGGAGGGAAGGAAGGCCCTCAGGCCTGCAGGGTGGACCCTTCACAGGAGCAGAGGTCACCTGGAACAGTAGAAAACCAATTGACTTCCTGCAGGCTACTTCAGAGTCAAGGGCAGAATTTGGTGTCCATGAACTCATGCTGAGGAATAGGCCTACTGGACTTCAAGAGTCTCAGTGGGAAGTGGGACAGAGAGTGGGCATCAGTTTTGGGGCATTGGGGAAGAGTGGGAGGGGGAGGTTTGCCCAGCAGTCCAATGGAAAACCTGCAGGGGTGTCCCCAGGCTGGGTCCGAGGACTGAGCAACTTGTTCTACCCTCTCTTTGGGGTCAGGAATTTCTCTTTCTACTAGATCCAGGCTGTCACCCCAGAGTTCTTCCTGGGCCAAGCTGGGACTGTTACAACAAGAAACCGTAGATTTAAACAACAGAAATATATTTCCTCACAGTCCTGGAGGCTGGAAGTCCAAGATCCAGGTGTCAGCAGGGCTGGTTTCTCCTGAGGCCTCTCTCTGTGGTTTGTTGATGGTCATCTCCCCGTGTCCTCCCGTGGCCATCCCTCTGTGTGAGTCTGCCCCCTAATCTCTCCTTCTTACAAAGACATCAGTCAGATGGGATTAAGGCCCACCTTAAGGACCTCATTTTACATTAATTTCCTCTTTAAAGGCTTCATCTCCAAATAGTCACATTCTGGGGTATTGGGGATTAGTACAATAACATATGAATTGGGGGGCACCATTCAGCCCCTAAACAATGGGTGGAACTATCTGAGAGGTCTCCTGTCCCCACCTCCTGCTCTCAGAAGCAGTCTGATGTACATCTCCCCAGAGAGACACAGAGACAGAGAGGGATGAAGAGAGAGGCAGAGGGAGGTCCCCAGTTTCCACTGCCATATGCTCAATCAGGGAGGCTGTGCAAAGGATGCAGATGGTCCTTGACCTCTGGAGCCAACAGAGAGTCTGTTTACTATTATTAACCTTGGATATCCTGCAGTTGGCACCATGCATGCCCACCTCGAGTCACCTGGCTATAGTGGAGGTTCCTACTACTTTGACAGGCTCTGAGGAGCTCTTTGTCATTGCCATGGCTCTAAGTTGCTCCTTCAGCTCACTTCACAGACTTTTATATCCTCTCACTTTCCTCCCCTCCCCACTTTCTGTCCCAGAAAATTCACTCCTATCCAGACTTGTGTCTCAGAGGGTTTGGGGAACCCAAACACATTTGAGATATAATCAAGACACTAATTCCTTAATGCGCTTGTAGTGTTTATACAGTTACTACAAACTGAAAACAATTCAACAAATTAATAGCAAACAAATTTTAAAACCAATGAAACTCAAGTTGACATCATTAGTAGTTGTGACAAATGAGTCATTAGTTGCCACTTGGTGGTGGGCAGCAGAAAAGTATGGTGCCCATTGCTGTGCTGTCCCAAGCTGACGGGGCTGGACCGTGGGCAGATCAAGTCCCCCACCCCCTCGGCTTTCAACCAGGGGAAGCACTTGTTCATGTCCTTCACTGATACCATCCCTTGGCCTTTGCTTGCCCTTGTTTCTCCATGCTAACCTTGCCTTTCCATTAAGAGTGGTGAGAGAGCCAGAAAGATGGTGGTGAGATAGGTGGGAGCCGAGTCTGCTTTCCCCTGTGCACAGGTGGAACACCTACCCGATCTTCTGAGGAACAAAGAGAACAGCCAACGGTGTCCCAGCTTATATGAAGATTGGAGGCCAAAGCTATAGAGGACATTGAAAAATCAGAGAGTAAAGAGATTGCTTTGGGATGATAAGGTCCCTGGGACCAGCGTAGGGACTAGGTCAACTGCAGCCCCAGGCCTGGTGCCTGTTGGGCCTGCTGAAGGATTCTTGGAGGACAGCCAGGTCAACGGCTCCCTCCCCTGCCAAATAGGGAGGTTTAGCAGCACCGGAATGGACCTGGATGCTTGAAGTTGCTGGGGAAATAAAGATGAAGAGGCAAATGTGCAGGGGGGGTGGTGTGCACCCGCTGAGACTGTGGATACCAGTTGGGTCATTACCAGAGAAATTGGGGAGCCAAGTGACACCTGGAGAAGGGAGCAGAGTTGGGCCATGATGGACCCTGACCCAGACAGTCTCTGGTCTGGTTGGAAAGTTGGGCTGTGTGAGAGGCCAGGCACTTGTTTGGAGTGGCAGCCTTGAACAGGAGGAATTTTTTTTTTAAGTACTTGGTGGTTGTTTGGGGAATTCTCCTGCAACAGCAGCGTTCGCCTCCCCTGGCTGTGCCCCTGCACTCTCCGCAGTCTCAGCTACAGGCCTACCCCTGCCAGCAGTACTGTGACTGTACCCCTACTCTACCCTCAGCTGAGGTGGTGGAAGGTGCCCACCCACACTCATGGCCCCAGGGTGTGACCCAGCCACTCCAGTGGTTGCGCCTCCCTGCTCCCGCTGCAGCAGTGGAGGTGGGGGAACACTCCCACAGCCCCAGTGGCACCACACGCCCAAACCCCACCACCCCAGCTGCAGCAGCAGAGGACCCATGGCACAAGTCTGCTGCCCCAGAGGTGCACGCCTGCATCTACTGCTGCAGCCACAGCAGCACGACCAGTCTGGCTTGCTAAGAGGAATGTGGAGGTGCACCCCCCTACCTGTCCCCACCCCAGCAGAGGAGAGCAGCAGGGCTCAGGGAGTCAGCAGTCCCCAGAAAGACTTAACTCCGTACAGGGAGCTGAACTACCCAGAAGAGATTCTGAGAGTCCCTAGAACCTAGGACAGCAAAGAGTGAGAAGGTGGTGTGTGAGTTCCCCTAATTGGTGCACTTCAAGGACAGCACAACTGGTGGATTGAAGGTGTAGGCCTGGCGCAGAAGGGCACTGGGGATCAGACAGTGAACTGAGGAACTGGGCTGGAGACTGAGCAACTATGAAGAGTGCAGCTTAGACCTGGTCCCCATCCGTGCAAAACCACAGGAAGGGAGAAAAGTGAAACCAATCCCTCCTCAGCCCCCTGCATCCAGGAAGCTCAGTAGAACTTGCTTGGCCAGTTTAAATCCAGCAGGAGCTTTTTTCCTTCCTTCTTTCTTTTTTTCTCTCTCTTTTCACACCCTTTGTCCCCGCCCCCCTGCAAAAGTGAGACAACAAAACCTGGAGCTGTGAAAGGACCAGAGTCAGACCCAAAGAGGGGTCATCCCCAAAACTGAGAAACTGAGACGCATTTCACTTTGTTATTCCAGAGAACTTGCAAGTTATTGTTTATTTGTATTATTATTATTATTATTATTTTTCATTATTTTTACTTCTTTTATCTCATTAGTATATTTTAATTTCTCTTCTTTCTGTTTAGTTTTCTTCATTTTGTTTATTTAATTGCATTGTTTGACTGATTTTCCTTGTTCTCTCTTTCATAGTGTATTTTTAATTTTCCTTCTTTCACTTCACCTGTGTTCCAATAGCACAGTAGTTTAGGTTGTGTACTTCATACTCTTGTTACTTGGATCACATAGATTCTGTCATATGATTGTTGCTCCATTACTATTGTAAATAATTGTTGTTCCAAACAATTGTAAATACTACACAGGACCCATTCCGGATCTCAGCTCACTTCACTGTTTCTGGAACTTTATTACTGTTGTGGTTAACTCTATTCTCTCACACACTACAACTATTTTCTATCCTTTACTCTCACTATATCTCATAATCTGACCTCCCACAAGCTCACTATTTTCTGGATCCAACTCACAATCACCCCCGTCCTCCACAAAGTCTTATTTTTTTTCCACCCTGTCTAACAAATGACTAGTTGGGTGAAATATCATAGTTAACACTATACTTATCCAAAGGATCTCCTAACTCTTCTCTATGGGTTGGTACTTTAAGTCCCATAGAATACACTACAGCTGCTTTAATCCATTTTACCTTCCTCCTCTAACTGATTACATAAAAGAGCTGGTGGGAGCTGTGAACTCCAGTATACCTATTGGAAGAGAGAACAAACCAACAAAGGCAACACCAACAGATAATGGAAGAAAGTGAAGGAGGGAGTGGAAGCCACACTAACCTCCACCCAGGATGGATTTGGAAATACAACTAAATGGTGGAAAAATTACCCAGAACAAACAACTGAACAATAGCAAAAGAGAAGCCTCAAATCCTTAGATAGACAGAATAATGAATTTCAACACACCTGTCTGCACCTGCACAACAGCATACAAGATGTGGTGGGTTAAGTGACCCTTAGTTAACCAGCTGGAGGGAAGGACCCACCAAAGAAAGACCCAACAACAATCAGACCCAAAGACATCCAGAGAGCCAACATAAATGAAAGCCCAGGACCAGCAAGCTCAGGAGATCAAGGAGACTGCACTATTGAATATCACAGGTCACCGAAGATAGAAGTTCACACCATAAACCCAGGGAGTCAGAACAGATCAATTTAAGAAGCAGAGGCTAACAAGAAGAGTCTCATAAACAATGGGAAGACAAAGAAACAAATCCCAAATGAAAGGAAAGGAGGAAGCCCCAGAAAGAATGCTAAGTGAAATAGAGGCAAGTCAGCTATCAGATATTGAGTTCAAAGCAATGGTTGTAAGGAAGCTCAATGAGCTCACAGAGAATTACCAGAAACTACAGGGAAACTACAATGAACTCACTGCAAACTATATCGACATGAAAAAGGAAATAGAAACTATCAACAAGGGCCAAGAGGAAATGAAGAATACAATTTCTGAATTGAAGAACACAGTAGAAGGAATCAAAAGCAGGCTCGATGAAACAGAGGATCAGATCAGCAAGCTGGAGGACAAGATGGAAAAAAACACTCAGAAAGAGCAAAAAAGGGAAAAGAGACTCAGAAGAATGAAGGGGGGGGGTTAAGGGAACTGCAGGTCAATGAGAAACATATTAATATCTGTATAATAGGGATACCAGAAGGAGAAGAAGAGGAGCAAGGGATAGAAAACCTGTTTGAAAAAGTAATGATGGAAAACTTCCCTAATTTGATGAGAGAAGAAGACACACAAATCCAGGAAACACTGAGAGTCCTTATCAAGAGGAACCCAAAAAAGCCTACTTCAAGACAGATCATAATTAAAATGGTAAGATTCCAAGACAAAGAGAGAATTTTAAAGGTAGCAAGGGAGAAGTGGGAAGTGACATACAAGGGAGCCCCGATAAGGCTAGCAGCTGACTCCTCAATGGAAATGCTCTAAGCCAGAAGAGATTGTCAAAGAATATTCCAAGTAATGAAGACCAAAGGCCTGCAACCAAGACTACTTGATCCTGCAAGGCTCTTAATTAAAATGGAATGACAAATAAGAAGTTTCCCAGACAAAAGAAGCCTCGAAGAATACACCTCCTCCAAACACCCTGCAAGAGATGCTAAAGGGCCTGCTTTAAGAAAAGGAAAAAAAGAGTGAGAGAGAGAGGAACACAGGTATGACAAAATGGCAATGAATATATACCTATCAACAATAACCTTAAATGTAAATGGATTAAATGCTCCAACCAAAAGACACAGAATACCTAAATAGATAAGAAATCATGACCGACACATATGCTGCCTACAAGAGACCCACCTCAGAACAAAAGACCTACACAGACTGAAAGTGAAGGACTGGAAACAAATATTCCAAGCAAATGGACAGGAAAAAAAAGCCAGGGTAGCAATACTCATATAAGACAAAATAGACTTCAAAAAAAGGGCCATAAAAAGAGATCCAGAAGGTCACTTCATAATATTCAAGGGAAGAATCCATTAAGAAGACATAAACATTTTAAATATATATGTACTCAACATAGGAGCACCCAAATACATAAAGAAAATCTTGGAGGACTTCAAGAAAGATATTCACAGCAACACAATTATAGTAGGGGATTTCAAGACCCCACTGTCAAAAGTGGATAGATCTTCCAAATAAAATATTAATGAAGATATTGCAGCATTGAACAATGCCCTAGATCAAATGGACTTAACTGATATACATAGAGCCTTTCATCCCAAAGAAGCAAAATATACTCTTTTCAAACACGCATGGAACATTTCCAAAGATAGATCACATGATAGGACACAAAACAAGCCTCATCAAATTCAAGAAAATTCAAATCATATCAAGCATTTTCTCCAACCATGAGGAACTGAAGCTAGAAACCAACCTCAAAGAAAAAACTTGAACACACTCGAACTCATGGAGATGAATAGCATGCTGCTAAACAATGAATGGGTCAAGAATGAGATCAAGGAAGAAATCAAAAAGTTTCTGGAAACAAATGAAAATGAATGCACAACAATCCAAAACTTATGGGACACAGCAAAGGCAGTCCTGAGAGGGAAGTTCATAGCGATACAGGCCTACAAAAAGATAGAAACACTTCAAATGAGCAACCTAACCCTACACCTACAAGAACTGGAGGAACAACAACAAAGACAGCCCAGAGCAAGGAGAAGGAAGGAAATAACCAAGATCAGAGCAGAATTTAACAACAGAGACTAAAAGCACAATTCTAAGGATCAATAAATACAGGAGTGGTTCTTTGAAAAGATGAACAAAATTGACAAGCCTTTAAGCAGACTCATCAAGAAAAAAAGAGAAAGGACCCAAATAAACACAATCAGAAATGAAAGAGGAGAGCTTACAACTGATATCACAGAGAAACAAAGGATTGTAAGAAATTACTATTAAGAACTATATGCCAAGAAATTTGAAAACCTAGGTGAAATGGACAAATTTCTAGAATAATAGAAACTTCCAAAATGGAATGAAGAGGAAGCAGAAAGCCTGAACAGACCAATAACAGCTCACAAAATTGAGGCAGTTATCAAAAAACTCCTGACACCCAAAAGCCCTGGACGGGATGGTTTCTCGCAACAAATGATGTTGGGAGAGCTGGAAAGCTACATGCAAAAAAGTGAAACTTGATCACCAACTTACACCACACACAAAAATAAGTTCAAGGTGGATGAAAGACTTAAATATAAGTTGTGACACCATAAAAGTCCTCCAGGAGGACATAGGGAGGAAAATCTCAGCTATTTCACGCAACAATAGTTTTACTGATATGTCCCCTAGAGCAAGGGACATAAAAGAAAGAATAAACAAATGGGATCTCATCAAAATAAAAAGATTTTGCATGGCTAAAGAAAACAGAATTAAAATGAAATGGGAACAAACCATATGGGAAAACATATTTGCCAATGATTCCTCAGACAAGGGTTTGGTCTCCAAAATATATAAAGAACTCACACGACTCCACTCCAGGAAGACAAAAAACCCAACTGCAAAAATGGATAAAGGACATGAACAGACAGTTCTCTAAGGAGGACATACAAAGGGTCCAATGACATGAAAAGATGTTCAGCACTGCTAGCCATCAGAGAGATGCAAATTAGAACCACAATGAGATACCACTTCACACAGATCAAAATGGTCATCATAAACAAAGCAACAAACAAGTGCCGGAGAGGTTGTGGAGAAAAGGAAACCCTACTGCACTGTTGGTGGGAATGCAGACTGGTGAAGCCCCTGTGGAAAACAGTATGGAATTTCCTCAGAAAACTAAAAATGGAACTGCCTTTTGACGTGACAATTCCACTGCTGGGATTATATCCTAAGAACCCTGAAACACCAATTCAAAAGAACCTATACACCCCAATGTTCATAGCAGCACAATTTACAATAGCCAAGTGCTGGAAGCAACCTAAGTGCCCATCAGTAAATGAATGGATCAAAAAACTATGGTACATTTACACAATGGAATACCATGCAGCAGAAAGAAAGAAGGAGCTCCTACCTTTTGCAACAGCATGGATGGAACTGGAGAGCATTATGCTAAGTGAAATAAGTCAGGCTGTGAGGGGCAAATACCATATCATCTCACCTTTAACTGGAACCTAATCAACAAAAGAAAAAAGCAAGCAAAATATAACCAGATACATTGAAATTAAGAACTCTGACAGTAACCAGAAGGGAGGTGGGAGGACACCTCCCTTCCCACCTCCTATTGGGTGGGGGGAAGGGCTTTCAGGAACAACTATAAAGGACTCATGGCCAAAACCAAGGGAGGGGGTGGAAGCAAGGGAGGGAGGTGGGGATGGCTGGGGTGGAGGGGTGTGGTTGGGTGTGAATGCAGACAACTGTAATTGAAAAACAATAAAATAATTAAAAATAAAAAGAGAGGTGAGAGTGGGGCTTCCTTGTACTAACAGAGTGTTGATCCAAATGCAATTCTCAGGACAACAGCACAGAGGGGCTCCCTCACATCAGATGATCCAGAATGTATGGTTTCATTTTTTTCCTAAAGTTGTATTTTTTAAATTGTGGTAAATACACATCACATAAAATTTACCATCTCAAGCACTTTTAAATATATAGTTCAGTGGTATTAAGTATATTCACACTGTTGTACAACCATCACCACCGTCCAGCTCCAGAACTCATTTCATCCTGCAAATCTGAAACTCCGCCCTCATTAAACACTAAGGTCCCATTCTCTCTCCCTCACATCTTGGCATCCACCATTCTACTTTCTGTCTCTGTGAGTTTGACTCTCTAGAGACCTCATGTAACTGGCATCATACGGTATTTGTCTTTTTGTGACTGACTCATTTCACTTGGCCTGATGTCCTCAAGGTCCACTCATATTGTAGCATGTGTCAGGATGTCCTTCTTTTTAAAAGATGAATAATATTTCATTGTGTGTATTTACCATGCTCTTTTAAGATTATTTATTTATTTATTTATTTTTAGACAGAAGGGAAGAGAGGGAGAGAAACACCAATGTATGGTTGCCTCTCACATGGCCCTCACTGGGGACCTGGCCTGCAACCCAGGCATGTGCCCTGACTGGGAATTGAACTGGGACCCTTTGGTTCCCAGCCCGTACTCAGTCCACTGAGCTACACCAGCCAGGGTGTACTTATGTTTTAATAAATATTATCTTTTACATGAAAGTTAATTTGGAGAACTCCAGTCACACAGTGGTAGCAACACACCCTTGTTTTAAGAGGACACTCAGATTGGCTCAGAATCATTTCTGGTCCATTCTCACGTGGCCATGACCCCCATGGTCGTACATATCCCTGTGTTTAAACAGTTATTTTGAAGCAAACCATGACAACTCAGTGGTAATAAAGATGGAAAAACATAACTGAAATTATCACAGCTCTTTCCTTCTACAGACACTTGAAGTACCAGCAAAATCTCAAGTTTAAGTGCAAATGTCAGTGGATCATCACATTTCATGATTATTTGCAATATTTTTGTCATACAGG
Organism: Micronycteris hirsuta; assembly: GCA_004026765.1. Classification (NCBI taxonomy): domain Eukaryota; kingdom Metazoa; phylum Chordata; class Mammalia; order Chiroptera; family Phyllostomidae; genus Micronycteris; species Micronycteris hirsuta. Next base: position 122,195 of record PVJI01002345.1, read on the forward strand.
ACAGAGTTGTAAGCATGTTCCTCCTAAATCCCTGACCCATGTCCTCACTGTGAAATAGGTCCTGGTCAGGTCTCCCCCCAGGGCTAGAGCGAGTAGCATCTGAAGGTCCATGTGAATGCTGAGCCCAGACCACACAGCCCCTGGAGCCCAGCAGAGGAAGCCCCATCATTTATGGCTATTATTATTATTGTTATGATTATTCCCATGGGGGAAGATGAAGCCCCAGCTGCATTGTAAGGGGAATTGTGTCTAACTGTGCAGGAAGCTAATGAGGTTGTACCCATGGAAAGGGTCCAAAGGAAGCCAGGGAGCTCTGACCCCTGAGAACCATGCCTCTTGGGGTGGCTTTGTGCATGACCTCACCTAGATAATTTGTTTTTACATGAAAATACTTGTTTTTTCAACGGTGAGCTTCAGCTATGCACAAGTCGTGGCTTGGTTGCTGCACCTGAAATGAATGTAACTTCTTTGCCAAACCAACTGTATGAAGATGCTGTTTGCCTTTTCTGTGCTGCCCACGTACAGCTTCTTCAGGAAGCCCAGTCTCCTGCAGAAGACATGGCTGCCCTTGATCTGCCTATAGCCTCTTAGATTACAAACACTCCTTAGTCACTTTAGGCCTCAAGAACAATCGATTTGGATTTTAAAAACCTAGCATGTCCAGTCCACGACCGTCCAACTATTACCATTGGTGCTTAGCTAGACATTGAGAGGGCAGTGAAAGGGAACTCAGACATCGAACTTAATAAGATGGGGAATGTAAGTGTGCTTGCTGGCCAGAAAGTGAGAGCCTCACACTCCAGGGGGCTGCTGCATTTCTCTGTCAAGGGGATTAACACTTCTTCCTTCTCCCTGCTCTGGTCCTGGATTGTTGGGAGGTGCTGGATCATAGAGGCACATCAATCTAACTAGGGGGTGGGCTTACCGAAGCCTGTGGAGGCTTGGGAAGTTGATTGGTCATTTTGAGAAAGCACTTGGTCTGTCCAAAACCCAAATTCCTGGTTATAAAATCAGGGGAACTAAGAAGCTCCCTTGCTCTCTTGCTTGTGACCTGCCCTCACACAGTGCACTTGCCTGTTTTCTCCGTGTGACTCTAGCAGCTGTGTGGCCCATGGCTGTGCAACTCCACACACAGGTTCCAGGAGGGAGCCTGAAATGGACTGCAACTGGAAACACATGCGAAGCTGGCCAGATGCTGGACTGGACCATGCCTTAATACGGAGCGTAAACTCAGGATGGTTGCCTTCACCCTGGCCCTACTAAAGACAAGGTTGGACTTTTTCCATGATGAGATGCATGGAGATGGGACACTGGGAAGTCAGGAGGTGAACCCCCTTAATTGTCCATTATCAATAAGCCATACCACAGAGCCACATCCTCCTGTAGGGGTCTCAGGAAATTCTTCTTTAGAAACGGCAAGAACCCCACTTCCACCGATAACACAACTGTGAACTTGAGATATCATCCTCTCTACTCCCAGCTGGCTGGGCTGCTTTAGGATGGACGTGACAGTGGGCTGCTTCCACCGCCCCCCGCCCCCGCCTTTCTAGAAAGGGTGAGGTAGCTGGAGGGAGAAAGTGAGCGGGAACAGGGTCTTCATGGTCAGCTGGCCAGAGCCCTGGGGCTGCCTGCACCCCCATCTCTAGGTCTTCCTATAGGTGCTTTGCGGGGAAGATGCTCTGTGTTGGCTATCCCTGATGACTTCTTCTATGGCCTCTGCAGTGCACTTGACCCGTTGCAGGCTCTTCTTATCAGCGTGGAAGAAAGCCCCTCTATCTTCCCCTGTAACTTTCCCTTCATTCGCCAGACCCAGGCCACATTGTCCTGACTGTAAGGAACACTTGTCATGCTCTGCGAGGGGACGCGCGCCACCTGTCCAACCCCTGAGGGTTGGACAACATCACTCCCCTCAACCGTACACACCGCCATACTCCACCACGGTGCCTGGCCATGGCCTTCCCAAGCAGATCGTTCCCTGCTCGAAGTGAGTGAGCAGCGGTGACAGCTGTGCACCCGCTTCATTGCCCTGTCCTTGAATACTTGGTGTAGGGGTTCGAGTGTCTTCCAGCCTGGGTGTATCACACCTGTTATATCTTGATGTCTGGGTTGAATACTTTGGTGTTAATATCCCCTCATTTTTTGGAGGGTTATGTGGCTGTATGTGAATGAAGCAAATGAACGTGATCCTGCTGTCCCGAAGGCATAAGGGCAAAGGCAAGAGCATCTTCCAACTTCCTTGGACACGGAGGGCCCCGGCAACACAGCTGTACTCCGAGGACTGGCAGACAGACGTGGGAACTGAGAGCATGGCTCGGGCCCCTGCCCCTGAGGCCGGGGATGGCTGCGGAAGAGGGCGAACAGCCACTCAGTGATGACAGCCCCGTCCTGAACAGGGCAACTGGCCTGTCTTTTCAATGCCTATTCTGAGCCACAGGTTTCCTGATGGAAGGACACTCATAACCCCAGCTTTCATCCTTTAAAAATTCCCCAAATATTTGGAGCTCCTTGGAGTAAAGCGGTTACATAAACCATAAATATAGATGTTCTGCTTTTATTACATGAGTTAAATAGATTGGATGCACTCATGTGTAGACACCACAAGGCATATTGGATCGGACAATTTTAATAAGGTGAAGCATTTGGAAAACAAACAAACAAAAACTTTACCCTTGATCTCCCCTCACCCCCTTACATTTTATTCATTTCATTTTTTTAAGGAAATTACTTTGAAGTGTCCTAGAGCCTCGAGGGGGATGGGGGTAGAATTCCTCTGTCTGGGAGCAACAGGCTGCTCTGATGAGTGCAGATGGGTTTGGGCACCGCCAGTAATAGCAACAAATGTAGCGAGTCCTTTCCTTTGATGTGAGAAGATTAAACATCATGTCAAGTGAGCGCCAGGAGCTTGACTGAAATGTGATAATATGGAAGCCTGATACCTTCGAGGCCAAAGCCCTATAAAGATAAAGATCAGATTATTAATGACAGTTTCCAGTTTAAAAAAAAAAACAAAAAACTTAAGATGTGTTTCATCAGCAGGTCCCATGCAGACACGCTGCTTGTAAACACATGCAGACCACATGCTTGCCATTGGAAAGACTGTTTGCAAAGCAAATGTTGCTGAGAGCAGACTGGCTGGGGGAGCGTCCCAGGTTTTTATAGTCTCAGCAGGAGGCTTTCCATGAAGCCAGTCCCACCCCTCCTGGCTTTGCTCTTCTAGGTGCCCTGCGTAGTGTTCGCACCCAGTGAGCAATCCCCCCGGCAGAGGTCTCAGTCTGTTTGCAGCTCTGGCCCTGGAAGCTGCGGGGGTGAGGAAGACTCGCTCCTTCCATTGGAAAGGGGCTGTAGGACCAGAAGATCTCCTCGTGTTGGGGAGAAACTGCAAGAACCCTACTTCTTGCAGGCAGGCGAAGGGATGAGTGCTCGAGCAGATTTGCTTGGATGCTGAATGACTGGAGGATTGAGATTTGAGGGGCCCCCAAAGGACTTCCAATGGCTGCTCTGCACTCAGATCTCTTTGTCCAAGATGGACTCTTGAGAAGGCATGGTCCTTTCTTCAAACAAATTTGCTTTAGCTGGATAATGTTTTAGGCATGTAAGAAAATGTCAGTCAAGCTTTTGTGGGTGAGGAAGATTCTAGGCTGGGCGAGGCACCAACTGGACATGTGACTAGGGCCTCAGTTTCCTCTGCTGTAAGGGCAGAGGGAGGACCCATGTGATGACCGTGGTCCTCTTCAGCTCTGATCCCTGCTGTCAGTCATTTACACCTCAGCGTAGTCTATCAGATCACTTTTGGGGGTGGTAGTCGGAATAGGCACTCAGATTAAAGAAAGGGATAGAAAGGGAAGTTTTCCAAGAACAAGGACTTCCCTGGGCTGGGGCTCGTTGAAAACCCCGATCAGGTGGCAGCAAGAAGCTGGCACAGGGGCAGCGAGGCACTGGGAGGAAAGCACAGTGTGGGGGGCAGGGGAGGTGGCCTCCCTGTGTCCGGGTCTCCACTGACCTCTGGGAGTGTTTCCTCATCACAGCCTCTCCAAAGTCTCTGGGACACAGAGGCCCATCTGGTTTGTCTTGAATGAGTAAGCCAAGGCTCACAGAGGCAAGATATCCTGAATCAGGATTCAAACCTCAGCCTCTTGACTCCGAGCTAGTTCTGACCATGGAGCATTTAATTTGTCACCTGGGTGAATCCAACTGCAAAGCCCACTGCTGGTGTTGACTACTGGCTGCCTCTTCCACACTTGGCCATATGTAACGGCAGCCTAACCACATGAGGGATTTGCAGGTTGCTGAGCACACCGTTCACCAGGATGATATGGGTCAGGCCTGTGAAAGCTGCCTGCTGAGTGGCAGGGGCCACAGTGCCAGCTGAGGACAGAACAGAGCAGAAAGCTGGTATTGGTGTCAGTGGACCGTGACTTAGAACCCAACACCCAGGGCTCAAGCAGGTCTCCACTCCCCTGTCTCCACTGCTGACCGATGAAGGGTGGAGCTGTGTCACTTCCGGAGTCACTGGAAGGCTTGAGCTGTTGTTGGAACAGGGCATCTCGCCCTGCACTCGGCTGTGTTCAGTTGAATGGTGGTAGCTTGCGTGTGGGCTTCCTGAAAGCATGGAGCGGAGCTGTGGGTATTTGATTAAACGTTTCCTAAAGCACGAGGGCAGAGCTGTGACTTCTGTTTGTACAGCATGGGATTGTTTTCGGGGGAGTCTGATGACGATGAGTGGTGGGTAAAGGGTGTGCCCACATAAGGCCCTCTGTGGAGGCAGAGTAGAACAGGCCTGAGCAGCAGTGATCTCCAGCCGTTGCCCACACCCATGTGTCACAGGAGGACAGCCCTCTGAGGACATGGGAGGGCACGTAGGGAATGGAGTGCCGCTATACCATGGTGACTCATCTGAAGAATGAAAGTGCTGGGAGCTTGAGGGCAGGACGTGTAGGTCATCTGCTTCCTCTAGGCTTGAAGGCATGTGATGAGGGTTTGGCCTGCTCCTGCATTTACAGGTTGTTCTTTTCTGTGAAATTGCCCTGCTGCTGAAAGAAGCAGCTCTTAGAGCCCCACAGGGCAATCCTGGTGTGAGCGAGTTTCAGAATCTGCTCCAAATTTTAATATTCTAAGTTACAAAGATATAAACGTTGACCCATTTCTGGTAGTCACCTGTCACATTGTGCCCCTTCATGCCCCTCTGCACCAACAGCACTCAAGGACTTCAATCTGCCTGTGAAGTTGAACCTGGGGCCTTGAGATGTCTGTCGTTTTCAAAGGCCTAGGATCCCCACCCTCTCCAGCTGGGGTTCCTGGCTCCTGTCCCAGCACCTGGGTTGGCTCCTTGCCTGCTTCTTTAGGCAATGTTGCCCGTTTCTGACCGGCAGTGATGTCACACAGCACATTCCTACTTAAGCAGGCAGACTGTCCTGCATTTCGTGTTGAAGTACGGCCCTGGCTCTGGGTGGGCCAGGCTCTGTTACTGCTCTCGCTGTGGTATGCTGACTTGTAGGGAGAGACTTTCCTGTATCTCTCTTCAAAGTACCTTAGAGCTGTGCCCAGACTCTGTTTGATGTGCATGTATCCAGAAACACACACACAGCCCATAAGCATGAAGGTTGTGACTAGACATCAGCTTCACGAGACCTGCACAGTCTTCCCCCACTGATGCTTTCACGAGGAAGTGGGAGTCACAGCCCAGACTCTGGACCAACTCCGAGTAGACAGGAGGGGACAGGGGAGGTACCCGACTCTCAGCTCTTTCTGTTTCTAGTTCTTTCTGTTTAACCTATAGAGAAGCTTCTTCGTGTGTCAAAGAGGACTGATAAATGACCACCACACTGTCATAACGTGTGTCTTCTGCAGGTGCAGGCCACGCCGTGGGGCAGGTGAGTAGGACGCAGGCCAGAGTTGCCTCATCCTCTCTGGTGCAACAGCAGGGCCTGGCCAGTGTTCACTGCTGAGACTGACCTCACCTCCCACTCACACCCCAGGGTCATTTGGTAGGACGCCCTCCTCCCATCCGGTTGCTTCCTATCAGTTATGTTTTTTGCCTTGGAAAAATTATGCCTGTGATTTTCCTTTAGCTGCTTCATCTAAAAAAAATGAATTCCAAAATTCAGATCCAATCAGGACCATTTTGGACAAAAATGTAGTCTAAAAAATGGGTTTAAGAACACATAAAACTCTATGTTCCTTGACTTTAAATCACCACCCCCCAAGCCACCCACATGTTGTCCTAAAACCAAAGGGCGCTTCATGGGCCAGACCCACCCTGAGCACTTTGCAGGCCATCCATTTCTGGGGTGGTCATTTCTTTCCTTCTCTAACATGAATCTCGTGGGTTAGTCACGTGACTAATATTTGTCATGAAGTCCCCACTTATTTCTAAACTGAAATAATGCACCTGCCTCCAAATATAAAAAGTCAAGTGGAATGTCACTTAATTACTACCACCCTAAAATTGGTTTAGAATTTTCTGACTTCATCACTTAATAGTATTTGACATCAGTTATGAAACGTACTACCAAAGGTAGTCTGCCTTATGAAATTAACATCCACATATTTCACAATAGTAGCATTTGCTCTTTCAATCTATATTTCTGGCCAAATACGAAAAGAGAGGTTCACTTTGTCAAAGTTGGTTTGGACCTTTAAGTTAGGCAATTTTCTATAATGAGCCTTGGTAAGAACACATTTTTCTGTTAGACTGTGCACCCTATTTCACATTTGCACAGGTCTTTCACCTTCGAGGTCATTGAAGCACTTGGCAAGGGTCCTCTTCAATGTGATTCCAGGAGAGGTTCCTGATGAATGAGAGACTCGAGAGAGGGGCTGTCTTGTAGCCAGGGACCCTAGGTTTGGGGGAAGAGGAAATAGTGGGACCAGAGTCAGAGACCAGGTGTCTTTGCTTCCCCCTGGCACCATTCTTCCTCTGCCTGGGCTCTCCAGGGTGTCAGGAGGTAGCCCAACTCTGGAGAACTGTTGTGACACTGTGGAATTGGAGGTTAATGTCCAAGCTTGAATGCAGAGCATTGCCAGCACAGTGTGGGTGGTCACCAGGCATCTCTCTCTCTGGGCAAAGCCATGCTTCCTTTCAAAAGCTCATTGGAGACACCATCCCTCTGAAAGGTACAGAGACCTTTCATGTGCTATTTTCAATTTTCCCATGATGCTACACCCAAGGACTTGTAACTATGAGAGGGTATGCTTGTGAGATCAGAGGTGTCCCTGAACTGCATTTGTAGGGATGGCATCTCACTGGGTTTGAGATGCAGAAACTGGGCAGGAGCAGAGGATAGGGCACTGTTTTCAATTCTCAGCTTGGCTCTTCATCTGAATGCATGTGGCATACACCCTATCCCGGGGGAGAAAGAAGGTCTCTTTTAGTAATTTAATTATTGCTTTTTTAAAAATGGCAAAATCAAATACAGACTCCTAAAATATTAGCAACCCTGGAGTTTTCATTACATTGTTTTTGAATTTTGGGAAGACAATGGGGGAAGTCCTAGGACATGGCTATTCTTTTCTGTAAGCTGATTAACATCTTCACTCTCCCCTTCCTCCTTCTTCTCCTGGACATCTGGACAGGTATCTCTCTGCTGCCCTGTGGCTGGGTGGTCCTGGAAGGTGTCACAGCTGTAAGTGATGCAGGCCCTGCTCTGGTCCAGCTCTCCTTTCCTTCCTCTGGGGTCCTGATGAAGAGAGCTGTCATCTGCTTTACTATTTTTGGAAAGCAAGGCCTCATGGTCATTACTGACCTCACACAGATGCTGCTGGTAGAAAGGAGGTCCTCTCACACAGTTGTGAGAAAAGCATTTCCAGGGACCCATATGTAGGAAATTGAGGTGTTGTGGTAAGACTTATCGGGATAGAAATAGAAGGCTGCCCCCAGACTCCTCATGTCTCATTTTCATCCATCCTGCTATGGGAAAAGTCCAACCTTGTCTTCATCAGGCCCATAAATAGGGCCAGTGTCCAGAAATTCTGTGCAGTTGGTTCAGTCCAGTTCATTCCTTGTCCCCATCTGGCAATCGTGGACTGCGTTCCTGGCTGCACTCAGGCTGGCACTGTATTGCTGTACCTAGGCTTGCACTTGGAGACTGCATTTGGAGTTTGTGTGGTTGCTGTCCACGCTGCTGCTAGGGCTGCATGACTGCTATTGAGAGAGAATGCACGAACGGATGGGGCAAGCGAGTTATGGGGCAAGAGAGAGAGCAAGCTTTGGATTATATTATCTTGGGCTTGGGAAGGACTAGATGCTTTATCAAACTAATCTATCAGTTTCCCAATCCTTCATGGGTTTCAGCTGGTTCCTCCCCCTAACCAGCTCATTTCCTAGATCTTCTAGTGTTCTGTGTACCTTATCCAATTTGATCCTTTCCCCAGGTTAGTCTCTACCCCTTATGGTCACCATCTCAGCTCCTACTGTGTATGCCTCGTAGTAGAAGTACCTTCCCCTAAGCCATCTTGGCTTCTACTGGGCACATGCCCAGCAGAGGAATTTCCCCTTTACTGTTTATTCCTCTCCCCACAGTCTGGACGAATGGACAGGTTGTTCCCAGGGAGATTGAAAAGCCATCCCTTTCTCCCTACATGGGGAAGGGGAGAGTATTAATCCTCTTGGCAGGGCAATGCAGTAGTCCCCTAGGGTGGCTATAGATGCTGCAACTTCCTAGAGAAACAGGCTTATTATCTGATTCAGCTCCCTAGTATATTATGCTTAAGAATGTCTAATTCCCTTTGCTCCCTTCTTTTATTAATATTTAGCTACCTATGCTAACACAGAGACCTTTGTGTTGGCTGAGTAGTGAGTATTCCTTCCAGTGACTAGCAGGTGATTTGGTTTCTTATAAATTGCAATACGATATGGAGACACAAGGTGAGTCTGGGACAAAAGGGGTCATGTCCTGGGGAAAGATTCATAGTGGTGGCCTCTGCATCAAGATTCTTTTAAGCTCAGTTCTCAGTTTGCATCAGAAAAAGGTTGTGACCTAAGGGATTGACCAGTGAACTTGCAGAGATTATGAGCTGTGTAGAAGGCTGTAACCTCCAAGGTGGTCACAAAGATGGCTAGGTCTCTGGGGATATTGGCTAGAGAGGGTGATCCCAGTGACATGCCTCTGATTCTCTATAGGTTGCAGAGTGGACAATGAAGTCAGAGTCAGAACACAGTAGCCTGGCATAAGGAAGAGTGTGGAGCCAGATATGAAGAAGCATAAGGACAGATGGATGGACAGACACCAGGCTCTGCCAATGTGGAACTCACAGATTAGCAATGCTACATGGCTGTCCTCTGGGTGGGAAAGGGCTTTTTTTAAAAGTAAAAAACAGGTCCAACTAAGATAGTTCTGTCTCTGTTTCAGAAGGGCTGACACTTTTACAGCCTCCATCCCCAGATTAGGCCCACACTAGGAATGTCACACAAGGGGAGGGCAAACTCACTGCTGGCTTCTTTGGAACCAAGAGAGTTCCTGAGGATTTCCAGGCCAGAGACCTGGCACCCTCTCTTTTTCCATGTCTGCACTTTGACCACAGAGCCCACGTGTTGCACTTGCTCTACTCAACAGTCTCATCCATTTCAATATTTGCATGCAGTGTGGGACCAGCTGCCCAAGTAATGTAAACAGAGAAGACAAGTGTCTTGATGGCATATCCACCCTGGGCAGTGGCATTCTTATTAAACCCATTTAATTGATAAGGAAACCGAGGCACAGAGAGGTGGGCCTCATCTGAGATGTCTCACTACTAATTCCTGAAGGAATTAGAATTCTAATCCAGTGCCCATTCCACACATCACAGGCTGAGAGTCAGAAAGAGATACAACCCTAAAATTCTGAATGTCCTTTCAAATGTGCACTGTAACTAAAAGCAAAGCTAAAACCTTCTATCTATGCATTTGGTACTGTAATTATAGAGTAATATCTCAAGGCTTTGATTATTGAAACTGTAGCAACACAGAGAGTATAAAGAGTCAATCAACAAGAATCCCAGTGAATGGAGATAACCTGTGGTCATCCCATTATTTCTGAATAAATGTGAAAAGCAAAGAGGGAAGGTGATCCAAGGGATGTTTTACACACAAAGAATAATATTTCCAAGAGTTATGCAGTCTGATCTCCCACCCCATGACTTCCAATGGTTCTAAGACTACAACATGGGAATTTCTTATTTGTGAGGACTTCCAACGTCCTTAAGTGCCTCAGGATATGCATTTAGGCTGAAGACACTCCCTTCTGTCATGTTTTAGAATTATTTTCAACAACAAGGGTTGAAACAGAAGGGGTTTCTGCATAATTTTTAATTAAAAAGATAATGCAATGCCCAAGACAGCAATGGTTTGCAATTCTGATCAGATCAGTGTCAGTTTTTGAGCACAGTTTCTGGAGAGAAGTACAGGAGTGCATGTATTTTGAGTGTTATCTCTGCCAGACAGTGTCCTGACTGCTGTGATCATGTGTCGTTCCTCTGCAGCCTCTATTGGAGTTCCATGAAGTGGCCCTAGGACCAGTGGAGGATCCCCAGGCTGGGCCCATGTCACAGAAACTTGCCTATGGCAGGTGTCCTGGAAGAAGAACTCATTACAATGCAAAGATTTGGTGGAGAATTTATAAAGTGATATCTCATTTCTGATTGATGGTGACAAACTTGAGATGTTGGCAAATCTTTTCTATTTTATGTCAAAAATTCATGGTACAAAATGTCTTAAAAGATCTTTCTAGAGGACAAGTAAAATATCAACAAATTAAAGAAACTTAAACACCCACCAAAATGGATGACTATTGAGACAACGCAGGCAATCCCATTACAGTGCCCACTCCTCGTACCTTGTCCTGGGTAATGAGGGGCCAGGGTCACTTGGTGGGTTGTCCAATGTCATTATGAGAAAGTGCTGAGCGGGTCCTCAGTTTTGTTTAGCCAAACCCTCTGGTTGTTTCATTAATACAATGGGGCTCTGTTTCCTTGTCCAATGGAGATGTTTTACATGATATATGGTAGGATCATACCCAACTGAGAATGGGTTAATCAATACCTCCACAAATGAAGACACAGAAAGCACACATAACTCATATCTTCCTTCAAATCTTAGAGGCAAAATCAGGCTTTCATTTTATTGTTTTGGAGGATGATAAATTTGACTACTTTGCATTTATTTATAGGTAAGAATATTCACAGGATTCCAAAAAGGCCAGGAGTTTTGTTAAAATTAGAAGTTGAGATTGTCTACAATCCCAAACCTGCTGCAGATCATTGAGAATCACAGGGGCACCATCAATGTGGAAGTTACTTCTCTAAGAGCCAAGGCTTTAGCGTGTGTTTAACCTGCAGTTCTGCGCTTCTTGAGGGCACCCTGCTAGGCATTCGAACAGAGGTGCACATGGGGTTCAGTCCTCCCATGTAGAGCCCAGGTTGTGAATAAAGACTGCCCAGTGAGTAAGGAAGGTTCCTACCTCAATGACTGTGTGTGTAGTAGAGAGAAGATGGAAACTCACCCCAAGGAGAAAAGCAGATGAAAAAGGGGTGTGCGTGGGATGCAGAGGACCAGGGACAACACTTTCCAGGAAGAAAGAGTAAAGTAGGGAGAAGGGAGGAAAGTGACAAATGCATGAGTGGGATCAGAACAGATCATGGGACCCCCAAAGTGACTAAGGCAGAGGGCATGAGTCCCCCAAGCTGACATTCAGAAAGTAGTAGGCCTGACTCAAGGGTTGAAAGACGAGCTCAGGGGGTGGCTATAGAAGTGGAAAGTAAGAGTCAGGGAGACATGGGTGAATTGTCAGGATTGCTGGAGCAGCTTCAAATGTGGGTGGCACTAGTGAAGGCAGAGAAATCCAGGTTGGGGTCTTTCTTCTCAGTGGTCATGGGCAGGTGGAGGGCAAGGAAGAAGAGTCTGACATCAGAGCCACTGAGGAGGAGACTCGAACTTTTTTGTATAATAAAGATTTGGTTGACCTTTGTCCCTAATTCCTGGGAAGTACTCTTCAAATTCTTGGAATTTTCCCAGTGACAAGCATCTCTGGCTTTCTGAGGTGGGCCCTGGGACCCCATCTGAATTTACACTAACAAGAGGACTTGGTGAGGTGGGGCGGGGGTGGACTGGTCACACCTGAAAGACCAATGGTGGAATCAGAGGCTTGGGCAATGAGCCCCACAATAGCAGCCCGACCTCTGCAAGGGGAGGCAGATGATATCTGGGTTCAACCTCTTGGCCAAGGATTCAATCAATCACACCTAGGCCAGGAGACTCCAGTAGAAACCGCACACTTGAAACTTGGTCATACTCCACCAAGGAGTCTGTGGTGATGTCTGAATCCTAACTCAGTGCTGGCCATCAAATCAGATTGCACAGGGAGCCTGAATGAAGGGATAAATACTTGTATCAGGGTGCTGGGGTCCAGCCTCGGCAGGTCTCCAGGTCCCTGAAGGATGGACGGTAGGGGCGAAGTGGAAACGGATCCGGACACCGTCAGTGGAGTCTGGAGGACAGGGAAATGGATCCAGACACCCTCTCTCTGGAGTGCCAGAGGACAGCTGGGCCTCTATGCTCCGACTGACAGCCCATGAGAATTTCTCTTTATTTTTATAGAGAAGGTTTTTACAATCAGCAACAGATAGATGTTATAAATCATCAAGGGCTGACACATGGGCAAAAGACACAGAACATTTCAATTTACAATCATTTTACAAATGATTGTTTTTATCAATCAGATGACTAAGAATAATATTAGTACTAACTATTTTAGGCACCAATAATTGGCTAGACATATATATTTTTTCTTAGGTCCTAGATAACTCTAAATTAGTAATTAAAAATATATGTAAAGGTAGGTCACATGCTCAGGAAATTTAGGAGAGAGAGATATCATGTAAGTCAAAGTATTCCTAACCCAATTAGCTGCCTTTGAAGTGTATTTCTAGGCACAGATGTTCTTATCTACAACTTTCTGAAGTATAAATCCTAACTAACGTTCATGGTTTTTCACCAAATTTCCTAGCTATTAAAATATTTTATCTTCCTATATCTCTGGTTCAATAAACATTCTTGCTCAAGATAAAGAAGCGATAAATTTTGAGTTTCAGAGAGAATTGTTTATTTTAAGCAATGGCTTCTTCCAGTAATTAGCAAACTTTTTCTTTTAGCATTCAGGTGGCCGACTTGCTTAATGGCTAATTCTTCTCCTTAACGCTTTCATGTGTGGGGAAAAGCCATGATAATCAGGAGCCTTAGTCATAAATGCAGGTCAGTGAGAATTGCTAATTCTCAGCAGTGCAGCCAAAGTATGCAAGCCATAGGTTAGACTTGCGAAGAACTGCCCAAAAGTCACCTTCCACTGGGCAGAGGCGTCCTATCCATTCTGACTGTCCCAAGAAATGGGTGTGGGCTGGTTCTCCACAAATCAGCGTTCATGGACTGGGTGTAGGCTGGCCCGCAACATCAGGGTTTCTTGGAATCAAGCAGCCGTGGTCAAAAACTGTCTCTTTAAATGCCCTTCATCAGGTCAAATGCCCTTCATAAGTGTCCAGGTTAAATTGATAGAGACAATAAGTGTTTACATTTAGAGAAAACACAGTGCTGATGGTGTCCATGGTTGTTGATAAGCCTCTGTTCTAAGATCAGGCCTGTGGGGCACTTGACAAAGAACTTAGTATGGAGGTGGACCCAGCTTTGGATCATGTTATCTTCTCTCCAGAGCTCCTTCCACAATTCATGCTCCTTCCACTGCATTGGAACACTTGTCACAGGTTATGTGCATACTTTTCCCCTCTCTGGGACCACTCCTGTCAAGGGTGGAAAGCAGTTCTTGTTGCTTTTGCAGCCCCCCAAACACCTGGTGAATTGCACACTGGAAGGTATTGTTCTGCAAAGACCCCTCCAACAATGCAGTTTTCCCAGAGAAAAGAAATAAATCCCTCCTGGTACTGAAATGAGACATGGCATTGAGTAGTTCACCGACCATTAGTGTGTTCTGCTGAAACTCTGCAAGCCCCACCTCCAGGAGCTCAGTATACCTGAAGCCAGTGGGCTGGATCTTGCTAGTCTCCTGCCTTGGCCCCTGGATGAATTTTCTCCATTACTAAGCTGATTGGTCACTTCCTGACAGAGGAATCATAGGGAGCTCTTGTCCCTTTAAGCCATTGTTCAAAGTCCCTTTAAAGAACTAAGTGTTTCAGCCTCATCTTTGACTCCCACATTCCTGTCCTCTTTATTTCTGTTTCTAGTCAGAATCTTGCAGAAGTTGACAATTCAGGAAGAAAGATGATTAGACAGAAATACTTTTTCTGCTAATGCCTCCTGGGAAATGCTCAAGATATCCTTGGCCACATGACCTCCCTTCTTTTGCTGTTGATTGTTTCCCATGGTCAGATGTTCCCCCATCTGCGGCAGCTGGAGGTTGAAGCTGTCACCCCATAAAAGAGTGTGTCCTTGGTGAGTTTTCTATAGATCTGATAAGCACCAGGCATACTGTGGTTCCTCCAGGCAGCAGCCTTGTGCTGACTGCTTCAAGGAAAATAAGAATCTGCTATAAAGAGTTCCACACCTTTCCTGGCACTGACTCTCGGACTTGGGTCTCAGAGACTGGCTTCTACAGAATGGGAAAGTGAAATAATATCCGTGTTCGTGCACCCAGAGTCATGCCTCTGTGATGGCATGACCTAGGGCCACATGCAGTCTGCACTGTGCCAGATGGAAGCTAGCAGGCCTTCAGCCCAGGCTTCTCACCTTGTATTGGGGCTGGGGAACATGGTGTAACTTCAGAATGGATTTGGAATTATGGCTATGCACAGCCAGCCAAAAAGTTTTGTCATCTGCAGTGGGACTGTTCTAGGATCAGCCATGCTATGCCCAGCACTCTCATACTATCATAGGAGTATCATAAGAGGCAAGCCTGGAGCCTTCCATCACACCAGTATACTCTTCTGACCTATGCTTGTAGGTGGGCAACTATCTGAGCTTCTGGCTGATGGGTTAGTAGTTGGATGGGACAGATCAGCCCAGAGCCAGCACCTGCTCTGCAGCACAGGTGGCTCTGGTATATCATCAGTGGACTCTCTGGCAAGGGTCAGTTCTTTAATGACCATCTTCTGTGAGTAGACCTGAGTGTGGTGAAGCCACGTGCTGGCACTTATTGATGAAGGCCCCTGCTGAATGCTTGTAGGAATGCCAATCTACAGTCAGCAGTCAGTGGCTGAGAGATTGTCAGTAATGATTCAGACAGGCCACCTGGAAGACCTGGTTATTTTTCTTCCTTTTAAAAAATTTTATTCTGTATCTGAATCTTATAGAAAGTACAGAAGGAGTCCTGGGAGAGCTCAGGAAAGGTTGTCTTAATTGGGTAAAGCATATACAGAATATTTTCATGACTTAGAGTGGGGCTCCCTACCTGGACTTTAGGGAGAAACTGACAAGTGTGGACAGGCACTGGGGCCACATGATGTTGATGCAGGGGATGGCATCCCCATTAGGTGCCCACTTGTCCATCACTGTGGTAGATTTTAGTTTCCAGAGATGCTCACACCTGTATACCTCTTGTCTTCCACCCTCTTCTTTGACAGGGCTCTGTGCTCCACCACTGAAGGCGCTCTGTGTTCCCTCTGTCTGGACCCGAGTGGCCTCTGTAACTACCTCCCAAGAAAGTGTGGTACCACCGGTGCTGAAAACCCGATCAGAAAAGTCATGACAGTCTCAGCCTTGGCCTCTCGGTTCTCATGTTCTCAGACACTTTAGAAATCCAGCCACCATCTTGAGAGGAAGCTGGAGCCATGTGCAGAGGTCACATGAAGGTGTACCAGCTGAAATCCCAGATGGACCTGTGGCTGACAGCCCGCATGGACCACTGGATGTATGAGAAAATCACCTTTGGGTGGTGCTGCCCCACATCAAATCCCCAGTGGAGGCTTCAGACACCACAGGGCAGACGCCAGCAGCCCTGATGCTCCCTGTGTTGGAGCATTTGTTACAATAATTCAGTCATGTTATCTAAAGTAGTGGGTACCGACTGGGCACAGATCCTAGCATGACGCCCTCTCCTCTACTTCTAAAGGCTGCTGAATGAAAGCCCAGTGCATGATGGGAACTCTGGGAGCAGGAACTGTGTGATCATCACTGGAACAGCAGAGTTCCTTTTCTGGGCACAGCTTCTCTCTGCTTGTTTTAGCTCCACAGTGACTTGTCAAAACTGTCTAAGTCAGTCATCCTTAGAAAGAACAAAGAACAAGTGAAAAGGAGGGGGAATCTTTGGGGAACCACAGCTACATGGGTTGGTAGTAATTCAAAAAAGTAAAGGGAACAACAGAAACCATGTCTCCAGTGCCTTTCTAGGCCCAGCATATTTCTTGGCTCATTTTCCTCATCACCACATTCCCAGGCATTTTTGCCCTCTCAGGATAAAGGCTGAAACACTTCAACTTTCCAACACTGCCTGCTCTCGGCGTTGCACGTGGCATCAGCATGCCAGTTTCCTTGGAGTGTGTCCTGGAAATGTGAGCTAGTGTACAAGGCATCTGACATCCTGTCACCTAGAACTGAATGTTTTGGTGACATGTTGCCCAGCTGTACCTTTACAGAGCCATGATATTATGCAGCTTCAAAGAGACTAAATTTTCTTCCCCATCCAGCTGCTGGGGAACGATGCCTGACATATGCGTGGTGGATAAAATTGCCAACTATGAAGTGCCTGTCTTAATTTTGTTGTAGTTTTTTAATAAGTAGCTCATATCAGCGCCCATACATTGGGGTAGGATGGCAGGCAACTGTAAGCCGCATCCCACATGTGGCACCATTGGGGTGATCTGAGAGTAGGGAGTCCGTCTAGTAAGCCACTTTACATGTCCAGCCAGGCGAATGGCTCCCTGTTCCCCAGAATTGGAGACATGGGTTTGACTCCCTATTAGACACCTGTTGCTTTGTTGGGGAGAAACAGAAGGTACATGAACTAAGGAGCTGGAGCAAGATGCCCATGCCTCCCATGTATGGGGCCTTGGGTGTACAGCAGCCCAGCTTGGCCCTGGCTGTCCTCCTCTGGGGCTGCACAGTGAGAACTGAGCAGGAGTGCTTCTCAGGTGGGGACTACCACTTGAAAAATCTCAAGCACCAACTGTCTACTGGGGTGGGGACTGGGATTTGCCCTGAGAGGGGCCTCCCAGAGCTGCAGAGCAAAGTTGGGGGCAGGTTCTGGGCCAGGACTCTAGGGAAGGAGGACTCAGCAGGCATGTGGTCTTGCCCTGGAAAGGCAACCAGGAACTGGGCAGGAGCAGGACAATGAGGGGTTTCCAGGTTGGTGTGAAGTGTGAGGGCCAGTTCCAGGCTTTGGGGGAGGGCAGCAAAGAGACACAGGCCTTGCTTCTGAGGGCAACTAGTGGTGGCCACCACAGAGGTCAAGTGTGTCTCTCACCAGAGCCCTTGACTGCAGAGGGCACCTGAGTCCTAGTCACTGGAGACAAGTCCCTGAGACATGGGCACAGAGTGGCCTTTATTCCCCAGCAGTTCTGCCTTATGGCTGGTGGGGAGCTGAGTGGTACAGGTGGGGTGAAGGAGACGGGAATGGGGAAGATGCGGGGTGTGGAAGGTAGATGGGCGAGGGAGATGAATGGAAGTTGGGGAGGGATAAAGTGGTGGTGAAGAGGTGGGGGGGAGTGGGAGATAAGATGAGGGAGAAGAAATGGGGAGGTAGATGAGGATGGGGAGATGGAGCTGGGGAGAGGGAGAGTGTGAGGAAAGCGGATGAAAAGGGGCAGTGGGGCAGGTGATGGGGTGGGACAAGGATGGAGGAGATGGAGTGGAGGAGGTGGATGGGGTGAGGAAGGAGTAGGCTGGGGGCATTTCAAGTCTCCAGGCAGGAGAGCCCTGGAATCTGTAAGTTTTTATCTACAGTTTCTATCTCCCTCCCACCCTGATGTTCTGTGACTAAAATACCAAACGGGAAAGTAGATGCAAACCTTCTGGACAGCAGAGAAGGAAGCAAAATCCACATTTGCTGAAGGCGAGGGCTGAGGCACCAATGAGGATGGCGATCCCTAGGATGTGGGGGCTCAGGGTCGGGCACCTTTTCTCTCAAAGCCCTTCTTCCCTGGCCCACGTGCCTCTGCTTCCGCAGATGTGGAGGGCCCCTAGGACACATGGCAAAAGCCTCCAGTGTTCTCTGTCTCTGAGGCTCATGGCTCTGGTGCCTTCTCCTAGCTGGGACTTGGAATAAGATGCAAAGCTGCCCTGTGCTTGGGCATTAGGATGGGACAGGCGCCGATTTCCAGTGGGCACACAGTGCAGCAGTCAGAGGGGAGGCCGTGATCTGCTCCAACTCCAGCGGGGTCAGGGTGGGAGCCCCAGATCTGTGGCTTTGCCACCAGTACTTGGGCCAGAGACCCCATCCTCAGAGCGCCCTTCCCATCTTCCAGTGGGGCTGTGAGCTCACTCTCAGGGACCGAGAGCTAAAGTGCCTCCCTCCCCCCAAATACAATGAGAGGAAAGCATGGTTTGGCCTTGGTTATGCCCTTCTGGCTGTTTCCTCTATCACCAAAAAAGTTTCCATTTCATGTGGTTGATGGTTCCTGCTGCCAGCTGAGTCCCATTCAGTAGTTTATCAGGAATTGCTGTTTTTATGTGAGGAGAAAAGGCCAGTTCCTAGAAAGCTGGGAAGCCCTTAATGTTCAGATAGATGAAACAGCCACTTCAGAAACAACCACTCCCTTGCCTTCGCAGGGCAAGTCCTCACACATGTCCTCCAGTGTCCACTGAAGCCACTGGACTTATCACCATTCATTCAGTTTATGTGTCCACTTCACTGATTCTCACCTAGAAGCTCATTAGCTTATGGGGCAGCAGCATGTGCCTCTTGTTGCCAGTATTTATGTTTCTCCAGCACCCCACATCATGCCAGGCACAGTTTGAGGGCTTATATTTTGGGAATATAAATGCATACATGAGGTTTCTTAGTGTCTCATTCACAATGTGGACATAGAGCCTGCTTCAGAGAGCTGTGGCCAGGGTGATGGAAGTCAATGTCGATATCTATTAGAGATCTCAAAGTGCTGGTGACCTTCTAGGACACAGCACAGTCAGGAACAAGAGCGGTGTGATCGGTGTGATCGAGAGCAGGCTGCGTCCGCCACGCCCCCGAGTTCTCACCTGTCCTCAGGGAACTGCAGGTGCAAACACTGGTGTGTGGTAAGGGCTGGGCTTGTAAGCCCAGAGGCAGAAGTTCTGATTCTTAACCCTCTGTTTCCCAGGTTGCCCCTTGGATGATTCGCTGAGCAGCTCTGACTCTCTGCTTTCTTTTCTGTAAAACAGGGTAATAAAAACGTCTCCTTCCCGTAGCTGTGGAACACAAGCAGCATGTTACGTCGAAGTCATGGTACATATCGTTTGGCTCCAAATCGTGTGCTGTACGTTGAAACTGTCAGGATTCCAGAAATGGAAAACCAATATGCTGACATTCAAGCCAGGCCTTGAAGGTCAAGGAGGGTTTGGATAGGGGGGACGGTGAAGAAGAAAAGACACAAAACGTATAGGAGGAGCAGCCTGCAGAAAGCCAGAGTGTGGGTGAAAGTGTGTTGTGGGCAGAGATGGGACAGCAGAGGTGCCGGCCCTCTGGAGGACCAGGCTTGTGTCGGGGGAGTTGGGAAGACGCGACTCTTAGAGCAGCACTGGGGCCACACTTAGCGCTCTACTAGCTGGAGACATACAGTGGAAGTCTCCAGAAGTTAGCAAAGGGCTTGATGTGATGCGAGTCTTCGGCCTATGGGGCCGTGTGCCAGGGTGAGCTCGGGGGAAATTCAGTCTGGCAGATGTGGTCTTGGCGAAGCAGTCACTGGGAATATTGAGAGGGGGTCATCATAAAGGCCTTTCAGAGAAATAAAAACAGACCTTATTGTTTATGGAAGCAGAATAATGGATTCAGAGATGCTGGGGGCTTCCCGGAATGAAGGCACAGAGGCTGACCTCAGCCCGGAGCTGATGGCAGTGGCACCACGGAACTTGTGCTGAGGTCCCTGTGGGCTTTGCCCTAGTCAGCTGTCAGTGCACCATCAGAAATTCGGGTTTGAATTACAAAAAGAAATCATAACCAATGATAGAAAATTCTTGAATCTCTTGCATTGAATGTACACTTCAGTTTGGGGAGAACTGTCATAGTAACAAGATATACCAGATTCTTGTGGTCTTTTGTCTCAAGAATCTGCTATATCTCTCCATTTATTTAGGTTTTCTTTAATTTATCTTAGTAATATTTTGTAGTGTCAGTGTCGATTTTAAAATACCATGTACATATGTGAATTTAATAAAACAAAAAGCTTGCTAGGCTCTGCAGGAGAAGTTACGCAAGATATTTAGCTCTGAGCAGAAGAAATGTGTCTTCCTTATGGGGCTCTCCACTTTATGACCCCCACCCCCAGCATACCAGCCCTTTGTTAGAGACTCTGTCCCCCTTGGGCATACCTCCTGTGATCAGGACCAGGGGTGGGTGCAGTTAAGGGAATGTCCCATGAGTAGAGCTTTTTGTGCCTGATGACCTCGCACCCCCGGTGTTGCTTTGACATGCAAGATGTTATATATGTCTTTCATTATATAAGCATTTGTGGAACCTGGCCTACTCTAGGCTTTAGGGATAGATAGCAGTGGGAAACAGTTACGTAAGTCAACAGGTAGGGGCTTCAGTTTGTGATAAACTCTCTGGAGAATGTAACAGAGAACTGTGATAGAAGGGGGTGCAGGACCATGGGATTGACCTCTGCCAGGTTAGGTAGAGTAAGTGGGAAGGAGGGTGGTGTAAGAAGGGTGGGAGGGGCAGCCGGGGCCCAGAGGTGAACATTAGAGCAGGCAGATGGCATGGACGCCGGGTGTTCCTTAAGGAAAGCACCTTTGTCTGGCTGTGACCTTTGACAAGCATGTAAGAGCATATCCAAGGTGGAGTCTATCCATGGACCTCAAGCCACTGGCAGCGAGCGGATGGGACCCCAGGAAACTTCTCACCACACCAGTGCCCAAGTTGTGTTCTAAATGGGTTGCAGTGGGAGAGTGATGTGCTCTGACTTAGAGCTCATTTTTTCTGTGGAGGGTGGAGTGTGAGTTGAGGCAGGGGTGCTGGCGGGGAGAGCTCAGGGCACCAGATCCTGGCATGGCTGGTTCCTCCCACGCGAGGAACAGAGAGCATTGAAGAGATGATGATGTTTAGGGAGAGGCATTTCTAATTCTCAAAATCTTTGAGCTCACTCTTAAAAATCATGGAGAACCCCTCACAGCCTTTGTGTGGTTACGTCTATCAATATTTACTGCATTAGCTATCAAAAGTGAAAAGTGTCTTAAGACATTAGAGTCTACTGGAACATAATTCGCTGTCAGGGGACAGACATATCTTGTGTCAGTGACCTCTGGAAATCTCCACTGCCCGTCTGTGCACCTGGCGTGAGGATGAGAGTGAAAGCGGCAACTCATCTACTGTTATTACAAGTCTTGACTTTACGCCCCGTTAGGTCTCATGGATCCCCAGGCCACACATAAAGAACTGTTGACTTTGGCCAGGACTTCCTGTTGCTCAGGAGGTGCCTCTGGGTGGGGATGGAATGAAGGTCTCTTCCTCTAGGACCAGGGCAGTCCTCCTGGTCAGGTCGCTGCAGTCCAGGTATAGTAGGGCCATGTGGCCACTTCTTTCTTGGGAGGTCGTGAAACTGAAGCATCAGTGTCCCTGAGGGGCTCCCCCTCCTCTCTATTCAGATTCTGAGCAAATTGAACAAAGATGTGGTCAATGGGAACCTCGTTGCCATCTTTATGACAAGGCTGCTATGGGTTCGTGACTTGGGGTGACAACCAGTGAGCCTCCTAATGGAACCCAAGAACTGTCAGCCTACCTCGCTCTTGCAGGCTGGGCCAGGCCTTCCTGGGCAGCAGCCCAGCCCCACCTGGAGCGGTCTGGCCTGCATGTGCCCCGGTACTCTTCTCACACTGACTCACAGGCCTTCCCCTCTGGGGGCAGCCCAGAGGGCAAGTGTGAGCAAGAGATACTCTCCTCTCGGAAACCAGCAGTGGGAACAGGCAGCCCCCAACAAGAAGTTGTACATAACTGGGGTTCTCAGTCCCTTGTAGGTTGCATAACATTTCTTCAGGGAGTCAGGACTCTCCTGATGCTGTTTGCAGAATGGGGTGCCTGCGTGTTTTCTGACTGAGGAGAGGACCGCAGCTTCCAGCAGATGCCCAGGTTCTGTGAGGGAAAGCAGGAGGGGATGTGGACTCAGATCTGGGTGTTCAGTACCCCAAGGGGGCTTGTCCACTGTGTCCCTCATGAAGATTGGCAGCTAACTGAAGGGTGGTGGCTTTTCAAACACCAGATTCATTTTCTTCACAGTGAAGGTCAGCAGTTTAGAAACAGTCAAATGCCCACAGGGTCTGTGACTCAGAAGAGAAGGAGCCTTTTTGTTATTGATGACGGGTGGCCAGTGTGGATTTGGATTGGTGACTCTGATGGGTTACCAGTGACCTACTGCTGCCTCTGCCCACCTGCTCCAGGAGCAGCTGCTTTACACCTGCACTCTGGTGGGGCTCCCTTTGTGCGTCACACTGGACCCCACCTGCTCATCTTACTATCTTCCTGTAGTTTTTGAGTTGATTTTGTAAAGTAAAATATATTTCTTGGAAGAGTGTCTCATTTTCACAAGGCTGTTAATGATTCTAATGAATGGACTATTTGGTTCTTCCTGAGCATCTTCACACAGAAGCACACGTGTTACTAGAGGAGGAGGGTGACTGTGGGACCCTGTATGGAGGTGTGGTATCATTTAAGAAGAAAAATGCCTCCCCGTGGCAAGGTCCTGCTCCAGGTTGTCTCCTGCCCTTGAGCCTTTTTTTCTTATGAGTGAAATGACTTTGATTTCCTTTTCTTATTGATCTTATTGTTCGATGCTTCTGACTGGAATGAGCAGCCTGGGATGAGAAGCCCAGGTGTTCCCAGGGGATGGGCCATTTCCATCCCTCAGGACTGGAAACCTGAGGGATCTGTTTGCTGCAATTCTGAATGGCCCTGCGTGAGCTCAGCCCCACTCTCACCACGAGGAATGCCTACCTTTCAGGATATGGCTGCGTGTGTATCTGTTTACCAGGTTTAAAAAGATATAGAAAGGAATTCCATGCACCTTATAAACACCCAAATAGCAATGATTTCAATGAAAGACACATAAGTATCCTTGTCACTCTTTAAACTCAAATATGCCAC
Organism: Micronycteris hirsuta; assembly: GCA_004026765.1. NCBI lineage: Eukaryota > Metazoa > Chordata > Mammalia > Chiroptera > Phyllostomidae > Micronycteris > Micronycteris hirsuta. Next base: position 145,375 of record PVJI01002345.1, read on the forward strand.
TGCCAGAGGAAGTTAATAGTTTGGTGTATAACACTGAGAGTGTTCTCTGCATGGCTGTATGCATGTCTGTGTTGTGTGTTTGCAGAGATGGAAGCAATGGTGCATACTGTTTTGTGCTCCAAAAATTTTTTCTTGCATCATGATATATCCTGGACATGATTGCCTGGTTTTTAAAGTGACTACAGCATATCCCACAACACAATTTGTGCTTTATTCACCCGGTCTTCTGTGAATGAATGTCTACTTGCCTCCAGCAGAAATGTACTATATTTGACAATAAGAACACAAAGCTACACAGAAGTAAAGAAATGTCATCAGCTAGTAACTCAAATCCATAGAAACAAATGAAAAAACTGGAAACAGGAAATAGAAAGTTGATTGAGCAAACTCCATTAATATATTCTTGCTCTCTATCCTTATCACAGTTTCTTTTAACAACATTAAACAACCAAATCAACAAATGAGAAGAGCCTGACTAAATATTTCTCTAATGAAGATATAAAAATGGTCAATAAACAGATGAAAAGATGCTCAGTATCACTGACCAACAGGGCAATGTAAATCAAAACCACAATGCAATATTAATTTACACTAAATGGATGGCTATAATAAAAAAGACAGTAATAACAAACGTTGGTGAGGACGTAATGTTGGTTGGAGAAATTGGGCTCCTCATATCCTGCTGGTGAGAATGTAAAATGTACAACTGCTTTGGAAAATAGTCTGGCTGTTCCTCAAGATGTTAAACATAGAGTCAGCACGTGGCAATTTTACTTCTAGAGAATCGAAAACATACATCCACACAAAAATTTCTACACCCATGTTCATAGAAGCATTATTTAAAACAAGCAAAAGTAGAAATGACCCAGATGTCCCTCAAACTTATGACGGATAAGTAAAATATATTATACCCATACAATAGAATATTATTCAGCAATAAAAATCAATAAATTACTGACACATGTTATAACATTAATGCACTTCATACTAGGTGAAAGAAGTTCAGAAAGGCTGCATATTGGATAATTCAAATTATGCAAGATATCCATGATACGAGAGTCTAAAGAGACAGAAAACAGAGTAATAGTTGTCTAGGCCTGGGATAGGAGAGTTTACGGGCAAAATGGGGAGGGGTGGCTGCTGATGGATATCAGGGTGATGAAAATGTTCTTTTGGGGATGATAAAAATTTTGTCACAGTGATTATAATTATGTTTGCACAAGTCTGTGAATGCTAAAAACCATTGAATTGTTCAGTTAACATGAATAATGTACTTGTATGTGAATCATATCTCATTAAGTTATTATGCATCTACATATACTAGTAATTAATAATAATAAACGTATCTATGTATAAGCTATCATCTATTTATTCTTTTATCTCTGTATGTATGTATGTATGTATCTACCTATCCATCTCATGTCAAATTGGTCTCCTGACCAGTTGTTGAAATTAAGACTGTTCCCCATACATATTTTATATGTATGTGTGTTAACCAGTTTTCCTCTTGTTTTTGCCTTGTTTAATTGAGGGTGTGCTATTGGTGGTTAACACTGTGATTTAGCTCTTAGATTATTACAAATTACTGGGCCTGAATTTTTTTCTAATTATTATTTTTTAAAATATATTTTATTGATTATGCTATTACAGTTGTCCCATTTTCCCCCCTTTCTTCCTCTCCACCCCATACCCCCCCAATTCCCCGCCCTTTAGTTTTTGTCCATGGGTCATACACATAAGTTCTTCAGCTTCTACATTTCCTATACTATTCTTAACTTCCCCTTGTCTGTTTTCTACCTACCATTTATTCTACTTATTCTCTGTACTTTTTCCTCCTCTCTCCCTCTCGCACTCCCCTGTTGATATCCCTCAATGCCTTATATAAATCCCTTTAACATTTCATATAATAAAGGCTGGGTGATGATGAACTCCTTGAACTTGACCTTATCTGAGAAGCACTCTATCTGCCCTTCCATTCTAAATGAGAGTTTTACTGGATAGAGTATTCTTGGATATAGGTCCTTGCTTTTCATGACTTGGTATACTTCTTTCCAGTTCTTTCTTGCCTGAAAGGTCTCTTGAGAAATTAGCTTACAGTCTTATGGGAACTCCTTTGTAGGTAACTGTCTCCTTTTCTCTTACTGCTTCTAAGATTCTCTTCTTATCTTTAATCTTGGGTCATGTAATTATGATGTGCCTTGGTGTGTTCCTCTTTGGGTCCAACTTCTTTGGGACTCTCTGAGCTTCCTGGACTTCCTGGAAGTCTATTTCCTTTGCCATATTGGGGAAGTTCTCCTTCATTATTTGTTCAAATAA